>JANHFL010004928.1:382630-392838 GCA_032468155.1 Oxyrhabdium leporinum
TTTGAACCGCTAGATTGAATCAGCAGAAGTGGCCTGCAGTTCAACACTCTAACCACTGCGCCACCTAGGCTATCATGCTGATAGAGTTGTTAAATGTCATTCTCTCCTATAGCCAATGAAGTCTAGCTTTCCCACCTATAAATGAAATTCTTCTTCTAGCTCCATTGGAAACTGTATTAAAGGAATGTATGTTCTGGTTAGAAATGAACTGCATATTCCAAGCCACGCTCCTCCTTTTACAGCCTGTGAACATGCAAAAGCCACAGATCAGTTAGTTCCAGGTTTATTTTCCAGGAAAACAAAAGGATTTTCTCACAGAAAATAATGTTTGTGCCCTCCTTTTCTGTATTTAATATACAGTTTTCCATACAGCCACCAGGAATACCTATAAAACATTAAATTATACACTCAGTCGTGCAGAGTGATCAACAAGGGAGATAGTTTTCTGGCAACCATTTTGAATGCATCCCTCCTACCTGCATAAGAACACTTGTCCAGAAAAAGTACTTTAGGATGGTTATGGTTTTAGAATGGTTATTTTTTTTAGTAGAGCATGTATTATTCACTTCCATTCATGGATGAATAACCCATCTTCCATCTCCACAAACTGCATTTGACCCCACAAGTTCCATTTTGGCAGCCCTCCAAACCTCTGAGAATTATACTATTGAAATTCAAGGACAAAACAATATATGTATTTTGGGTGGCATGATTCTTTGTTTATCATACAGCTTAAATTGTTGCAGTAAATCTCCCTCCATTGGGGGAAATGTGCTGAAATTTTCATCTGTTGCAGAGACAGTCATTGCATCATCAGCCATGTCTCCTGCATTCCTTGAAAGCCTTTTAAAGGAAAGTGTGTCCCAGCTGCAATTTTTTTTAAATGTTGCTTCTAAAAGTATTTTCTGGAAATATTCCTATAACTACATAATTGCAATGTCATCAGTACTAGTTGAACTAATTTTTTTTTTTATTTCTACTGGAAGACACAGCCCTATTGCTAAGATTTGAGAGGAAAGAACATTTCAGATGAATCCAGAAACTAGATTTAAAGTGACATTTTTGGCAGCCCTTTTTTGAGAAATTAGTAAGTACTATTTATCTGCGTACAATTAAATTCTCAACTTGAAGTATAATGTCTGCCAGTTCGTGGGGGGGGGGGGATTTTGGGGGGAATTGTTCCATGCAAGAAATGAAAAGTTATTACAAAAGAGAGCTCCAAAATGAAATAAAATAGACAGCTCAGCTTAATAAAATGCTACAGAACAATGTGCAGCCTTCTAAAGATCCTGCTCACGTGTCTGCAAGCATCAGATCTAGTGCAATCAAACTCTTATAAAAACTCAAATAAAAAAACAGGCAAATATAAACTCCAACATATATTGTCCAACGTGGGATTTTTGTTCAGCGTCCAATCAATTTTTGTTCATTTTGACCATTAAAGTTTTGTTCAATTAAATTTTGTCCAGTTGTCCAATGTGGAATTTTGGAATTAAATGAAACAGTAGGATCACTGCATTTGTCCAGGGAAAGGACAAACCACAAATGGTTTCTCCAGATTAGGAACCCACCCCTTAATCTGATACAAAGAGAAAATTCTCTGTCTGCCTTTCCATGTTCCATGTCAAATATTTTGTTGCCTAACTCTGCAGAAACAATCTCTAAAATGCCTTCTAATTCCTTCCATGTCTAAGACTCCTGATATTGTTTGCTCATGCAAATGTAAATCCTGCGTTCTCCAAGAATTGCCCACAGAAAGGGAAAATGACTGGCGTTTGCTTTCCCAACATGGTGAAGAAGCAGGAAAACCCATCTAGCCATCAATATTCTCAAAGCTTGAAATCCGTACAACATACAGTACGTGCAAGGGCAAAGGCTTTGGCCTAGTTTGTTCACTTTGGGGCTAAAGAACCTGCAGCCTTATGGCTGCATACACCCTTCACCTATGCTCATGTGGACTTCAGTCTGATTTTAAAAGCCCTCAGGAATCAATCAATTCAGGCCTTTGATAAGCAATCCAGGCTGTTCCTGCCCTGACAGCCTGGTTGGGTTTAAAAATGAATGAATCAGAAAAACGCCATAAAAGTGTCAGAAAGACAGATAAATGGCTGCCCTGACACATTTGATTTGGGCCTATCTGCACTTTCAGGTCAGCTGTCACTGCACCCTGTTTCCAAATGTTTTCGCTGAGAAAGTGCAATCATAAAAGAAAAAAAAAGGCCTACTTTTTCTTAATCTATCACTATTTCATGAGTGGGCCACACCCCTTTTTATATATATAAAAAAACCTTGCATGTGGGAGTAACAGAGATATCTGACAATGATGCAGATATGTCATTGGAGTGGCCTGGATTTAATTTTTATTTTATTTTAAAGGAGGCTGTTTTGAAGAAAGTTACACCAAAGACAGGCATTAAACATTTGAGGGGATTAATGCATTTTACAGGCTTATTTGCCAAGGTGAGAGAAACACCTAACAATCACATTCAATGTTCCCTTTTGGGACTGAATTGGTCTTGGATTCTGCAATCGGCTGAAGGGGATAAGAAGTATGATGTATCACAAACACAAGGGAACAGTGCTAGGAACCAAGTATTTTGCCTACTTTTATCTCCAGGCAATGTTGGACAGTATATGCTAGCAACAAACAGCTGACTGTTAATATAACTGGCAGTAGATTACAGTAGATATAATTATTTTGGTACATAGCTGGGCTGGGAATCCCCATTGCTAGCTCTTGAAAGATAACATAAACATCATTTAGAAAGCCGAGATTGCTGATGCAAAGCCCTTTTCTTGGCATTTCTTCATTGACCCAAGGTGTTCCTCTGCTTCTAATCAGTGTTTTGACTGTGAGCCTTCCTGATTAAGAGGCAGTCTGTAGCATTATAGATGGTGGAAAGCCTGGCATTTGGGGGTAAACACAGAACATGGAAGTTCTGGAGCGAGCATTGACTTAAAAGTAAGCGGACTTATCCTTACGTCTGGATGGAGCAAAGAAAGAATATCCCATCCAAAAGATCCTTTGAAGTGATGCATTCAGGACTACTATTGGCCTGTCTATTTTTCTAAAACTAGCAATGTGCAAAACTTCTGAATTCACCGCTCTATGGTTATAAGAAAGGGGGGGGGAATTACACAATATTTGAGTATTACACAATATTTGAGTATTACACAATATTTGAGTATTAATATAATATTCGCTGTATACACATGTGTGTGCGTGTGTGTGTGCTGTATAAATAAAGGCACTGATTAAACAAATTATAGCCTTTGCTCAGCAACTGCCTTATACAGAAAGTTTGCAGTTAGAATGGTGATGAAAAAGTAATTTTGCAACTAGTCCTCATTTTTATTATCGTCACAGGTTTGTGAAGCAAAGAAAAGCTTTAAGTAAGATAATAAGTCTAGTCAGTTTCACTTGGTGACTGCTTCACTTAAAGGCCAAGCTCAGGTCCCAGTTGTGGTTGCTAAACAGGTTTTAATTCTATCGAATAGCCTCAAGCAAAGCATCCTATCAAGGTATTTCAAGCATTGCATAAGCACCCTATTTATGAAATTAGATTTTCAACTTGAAGCCCATGTAGCATTGATATCTTAAGTTTACCAACTGAACTTGCTTTGCAATGATGACACCAAATGGAACTATAATGTTCCTCTCCTCTCCTCCCCTCTTCCCTTCCCTTCATTATTGTTCATTTTTGCAATGTCAGACTTAAATAACAACATTTATGCTGGAATCCCCTTTGCATCTCTGATTAAAATCATTTTGCAGTACAATCTCTTGGCAACAATTGCTTAAAAAAATATGTATAGTATATTCTGGTGTCCTGACTTTTTCATATCAGACTTCATTCAGGTCATGTCTGACTACAAATTTATATTGTTCCAGAATTTATACCTGTGTTTAGGAACTACTTAACAATGATGTTGTTGCTAGATCAATTGCTTTATGGCAGACAAAAATAAATCATCTATACATAGAATATTTGCCTGATACAGAACACAGAAACCAAGCCTACAAATATTTTTTCTCTTGCCATTTCTGGTCATCCAAGTCTTGGCCATTCTTTCAGGATTGAGACTGGAAGTCTTCGTATTTAGACAGCAATTCTAGTCTAAGCAGCACTGGTTCCTATCTCACCAGCTATGACTTTATGTGCTTGTGTGTATGTAATTTTAAAAATATTGTTTACACTAGGGAAACAGAAAAGAGGAGGGATATTAGCACCTACCGTAACATTTTCATTATTTCCTGTAGCAGGGAGAATGATATTACAGCCTACTATTTGGGCTCCAAATCAGGAAAGAGTCAGCTTGAAAAACAACTTGAGAAGCAAATGCCTTTATTTTTTTAAACCTTTTTAGACTTACATTATTATCAGGGAACTGTCTTCTTGAGTCACAGCTTCACTTTAAAGTACTTTAGGGAAACCAGAAATTCTTGTGTTGTGAGTCAGTGTCATCTATTTCTTTAAAGGATGTAAAAGAACATAGTTGACAAAACACCCAGGAGAAAAGCCATGGCAAACTGCTTCTCCATCACTGCCAGGAAAACAAGAGTTGAACTTGGCTGGAAGGACATTTTTCCCTTCATCAGGAGTAGGGGCTGATCTATGGGGCTGCTTGCTTCCGTGTGGCCAGCAGATAATAGGGAAGGAAGGGGATATGGAGACAGTGTGCCAAGAGAAAGAATAAAATTGTGACAAACTAAAGATCAGAAAGTGCTTTTTAAAGCACCAGTCGTAGAAACAGAACGTTGAATGCCACGGGTGAATGGACATCACTCATGCAATAAGCATTTCCTTGCTTCACTACCCTGCAGTGGGGGCACAGCCTAAAAACCTGCTTCAGAGATTTTAGTATTTTCTTTTCTAAAAATGTGCTCCGATTCTTTGGCCTTAGTTGTATGACACATCCTTACCTGAGAAGAGAGTGTGTTGTATAAACTCCCAAACTTTGGAAGTTTCTTGCCAATTAACCCAGATGGGATTAGATTTGTTCCCAACTGAACTGATCTTGTTTTGGCTAAACCAGTATTTTTAAAACTTGGACTTTTTAAGATACATGAACTTCAACTCATGCGGGCAGGCAAACTTTGGGAGCTGAAGGCCACACATCTTTGGAAAAAAAAAACTGCACTATACAAAGAATCTCCTGGACTAGGTCCTCCTATCAGCTGCCCCTGCTAGTCCTCCCAGCCTTCAACAGAACAGCAATGCAGATTTAGCTGGGGGCAAGTTGACCCAGGCATCCTGGTTCATGTGATGCCAGAGAGGGAGAACATGAGTCAAGTGACTGGGGAGGGGAATCCCTGGGCTGGCTCTGTTGTGCGAAGGGGACTTTTGTGATTTTAAGAGCCAGTTACTCCACCATTAAATAGCAAGATGTCATTTAAGTGAGAGGAGCAGTGCTTTGAATTATTTGTGTTTACAGATTATTGCCGAGGACGGAATATCTTGGAAGAAAAAGAAAACCATTGGAGAAAACATCCAGAGCTTCGGCCTTGCAAAATCACCATGTTCTGTCAGGACAAGAGAATCTGGTTAAACAACTTTTGCATGTTAAAAGAGCGGCTACGTTTCTCCTCTCCCCTCTGCACACACTTTCTCTCCCCCTCTCCCCACGAAGACTTTTGCCTTCAATAGGTCACAGCAGTTCCCTGGAGACCTTGTGTTCCTCGGTGGAATTTTCCTTGCCATTCAGTTGCTTCTGAAAGGGCTGAAAATTCGGCTTGGGATTCTCCCCCCCCCCCCCCCCCCGCCTCTGACTGTTTCCACAAAATCTCAAATGTTTATCCAGAAGAACTGCTGCCTCTGCTCTCTCCACTTAAAAGGATGGGCTGCCCCATCAAAGGAGGCTCTATTTCTGATTTAAGCCTCCCTGACAGGTAATCCAAAGATGGCAAGAAGTTTCCCCCACCCACCAAGACTTCATTTGCAATGTTAATAACGATTTTGGTAGCTGTAGCAACAGTTGTGACTGAGAAGGAGAACAAGGGCCAGGGGCCAGTTGTTAAAAGAGTCTCTCTGGATCCTGTTTACATGGGCCCTTGAAAATGCTGCCTGATATTGTCTGTCACTGAATGATGATGGTTCTTTACTGAATTGGCTTAATGCTGAGTCATTGCCCCTGTGCAATCTGCAATTAAGTGCATGTGGTACCAACACCCATACAGAGCTCTCATGCTCTCCCCTCAAACAATGTTCTGTGCATTTAAATCTAAGAGATCTGTGCAATTTTTATATATTCTTTTTTGGTTGCTCAACATTGAAAGAAAGGGGAATAACCTTCAACTTAAAACTGCAATTTGCAGTGATGCAGTAGATAACGTTAGGCTCTGGACTTGTTCCTCGTACAGAAGCCTAGGTCCTATTTGGCAGCCATAGGTTTTGGTTCCATTTTGAGGCACCGCAATTAACATTATTCTTAATCAGGAAAAAATAATATGACCAATGGTCTGAACAGCATCTATTTTTTATTGGGTTTATTCATTCTTTTCCTAAAGTAAAGAGTTTGGTAGAATATACAGGTAGTCCTTGACTTTTGACCACAATTAGGATTGGAGTGTCTGTTGCTAAGTGATGTGGTTGTTAAGTGAATACCACCTGCTTTTACAACTTTTTTTGCCATGGCTGTTAAGTGAATCACTGTGGTCATTAAGGGAATTTGGCTTCGACAATTGACTTTGCTTGTTGGAAATCCCCTGGAAAGATCACAAATGGCAATCACGTGACCCCATTGTATGTATGTATGTATGTGTGTGTGTGTAGTATATGTGTGTGTGTATGTGTGTATGTATGTATATGTGTATACACACACATACACACACATAGCCATATGAAGCGTGTAAATTTTGATTGTGTGACTGTGGGAAGATAGCAACAGTTGTAAGTGTAAGAACCATTCGTAAGTCACATTTGTAATGCTGTAACTTTGAATAGCTATTAAATAAATGGTTGCAAATAAAAAACTACCTTTACTCTAAATGTTTATAAGGGTAACTGGAAAACACTTGAATGTGGTAATGTATACAGTATCAAAACATTGTGATATACAATAAGTCTCTCTGGCTTGTTTAACAAAAGACAATTCATTCTTTAAAAGACCCTTCCTTCAACATGGTATTTTCCAAATCTCTTGGAACTGTGACTTGCATAATTAATTATTGATGTAGTCTGGAAATTCTGAGTTTGGGGACAGATGCTTGACCTACTTTTCCAGTATGTTTCATTTAGTTGGACTGCACAGCACTTTAGTTCCAATCTTTAGATGATTCTTACAAGCATATGATTTCTGGAAAAAGATGTGGCTGTTTTAAAGTGCTACACAAAGGTGTCATGTTCATGCACCCATATGTTCTAAAACATTTTTAGAGACTGCGTCAAAGCCTATATAGCCCTATTATTTAGCACCTAGGTGCTGAACCAGAAACAGAAGAAACAAATCAAGAATTTTCTTGTAATAGAAGCTATATTTTCATCTGGACATCTCTGCTCTCGCAGGACCTGATCAACGAGCCCTGCTTTTGCTATAAATCCCCATTAAATTAGCGATCCTGTTTTAACTATAGACCCGCAATATGAAATACATGAATACTCTAGTGAGTAGAGTTGCTGCAAGAGCTATAATACTGCATTTATGAAATGCTTTGAACATTCCAAGTCATTAGGCCTAGGGATTTGTTATTGTTAATAGTTGTACCATTTATGCTGGTTTATCCTAGCTATTGTAGTTGACAAGCTAGTTTATCCTAGCTATTGTAGGACATATCACAGATGAATGTGGTATCACAGATACATGAGAATATGGATCTTTTTGGTGAAGTGTTGTTATAGTACATCACTTTCTCTCAATAAGCTGGTCAATTTTGATATAGCAAGATTACATGATATTAAGTAATATCTCTAAGAACAATCTGGAGATGTTAGTTAAATGGTAGCAATGCATGTGATTGTCATGTGCTTTGAATATCATGTTAAACATGTACTCTTCAAACTTGAGTGGATTGACCAGACAATACTCAAATCTCAAGCCAAAATGAGAGAGAGAGGGAGAGTGAGTGAGAGAGAGAGGGAGGGAGGGTGGGAGGGAGAGGGAGAGAGAGAAAGAGAGAGCGAGAGAGAGAGAGAGCGCAACCCTTTGAACAAGTCTTATTGTATTTAATCAATAAAGGACATTCGACATCAACCAACAGGATTCAAGAATGTTCCTGATCACTTTGTTTATGTTCACGTTATTTAAAGTAAAGCTGTAAGATCACAAATGTCAGAGTCAAGCTTGAAAAAAATCTGGTAGTTGTTGTAATCAAAACTGAAAGCTGGAAACTATGCAGAAGTTGCTTCAGATCAAGAAAATAATGATATCAGTTCAAAAACATGGACTTTTCTTCTTCTCTGGATTTCAGTATTCTGTTTTTCTGGTTGTTTCTGGTAACTGCTGATGTGACTTACAGGGTAAAACTGGATAAAGCCATTTCAGCTTCATTGTGAAATATATCTTTCCTCACTTTTATTGCTTGTAGTGCTGGGTTTATTCCTTCCCAATTACTACAGGGCTGTTCCTTTGGATCCACTTCTGAAATTGTGAGCAAATAAAACCAGTTCATTGACAATATGTGCTCGGCTGAAATACTTTTAAGAACTAATGAACAAAACCCCTATTCAATTAATTAGGTAGTACATTTCTAGAAACAAATACTATATTCTTTGCGCATTTTTAAAAAAAGAATCACAATTTGAGACAGTAGCATAGAGTCTGTTTTCTGATGCCAGGTAATTTTGGCTGCCTGAAAAGTTGCTCCTTATCTTTCTTCTGATTCTTATTGATGAATCATTACCAGCCTTTCAACAGACTGATCAACTATTTCAGAGACTTCTAGGCAACAAATTACCTGGCAGGGAATTTGCTTGGAAGACTAATTTAAATTGACTAGACTTAAAATGACTCACAATTTCCCTATCTTGTTGGCTGTCTTCTCCAAAGCAATGAGAACCTCGTCTTCAATGATAAAAGGAGACATTTTATTCCATGTGGATGAGGACTCTCAACTTCCTTTGAATGTATTAAAAATCATTCTGGGGTAGGATCATTCCCAGTGTAGTAGGAAAAAACTCTGCCTTTGTCAGCAATCTACCCAGTGCATTCTATGGACAGTGGGGGCCAGAATAAGGAAATTGCTGATTTCTCTTGATTGGCAAGAGAATGAGCCATTCCTCTGTCCATGAGCCAACCTTGAGTGGGTGTGAGCTGGTATGTCTCTGTTGAAATTAATGCAACACTGCTGATTTGTATCTGCTGAAGAGGTGAATCTAGGCATATTCTGCACGTATGTCAGCCCTTAGAGAATACAGGAGGACAGGTAAACAGCCCGCTCTGCTAATCTATCCAATCTCTGCATTACGGATTTTCTAAAGGCAAAAGTATTTACTGAGTTTGAACAGAGCCAGGAGAGCTTAAAACAAACTGATATTGGAATCTTTCATCAAACTCTTCTGGAATAATAATCAATATTGTATTATATAAATAGTGGCCAATCTCTTTCTAATCTTCTCTTCGTGTGGGAAATCACATCATATCTCCTTGACTGTTGGGATTAGTCATTCACAACTGGCCAAAATATTATGTGCATATGTGCTAAAATTCAGTTTATTAATTCCCTTTCCTTGTTTAGAAGAGAGTTTACAGTACAGAACAGGGTTTGCTGTTAATAATGGCACTGCTAGGTGACACAGACCTCAGCAAACTTACTCATTTTGGATTTCTCCACCTGATCAAGCTGAACAAGCAAAGTTTTTCAAAGGACCCTACAGGGCAACATGTACTTAGGTGAACCAACTGCCATTGTTTAGGAACAAAGCCTTGAGGTTTGTCAATAAAGCAATTAAAGATGCAGTTTAAAGGGAGGGAAGGGTGTGAAAGGGACTATGAGCCAGCTAGCTGATGCAGGGTGAAAAGTCAGCTGGAAAGTTGAGAGAGGAAAAATGGGGAAACAGACTTGGTTTTTTAAAAACCAAGACAAATACTTATTTTATCTGCTTGCAGTCAATTAAACAATATTTTCCATACAAGATGAAATAGATACAGTATTTGCAAAATATCAAGAATCTAGCCTGAAATCTTTTTCAAGAATGGAGAGCAGTTTTTCCGTGGACCGGGTAGGGGCGTGGTTTCGTGGTTCCACATGCGCATGGATGGGGCTTTGTTTG
>JANHFL010004929.1:13933-29666 GCA_032468155.1 Oxyrhabdium leporinum
TCCCTCTATCAATCCAATCTTATATTGTACTCCTCAGGGGTCTTTTCAGTGGTATTTCCTTTCATATTATCACATTAAACGAGCAAGATTTTAATAATGTTATTCTTCCTTTCGTCATATTGGTTCATTTTCAGTCCATTTCCAATCTTCCACAATTTAAAAATAATATCAGTTTGGGGTAGATAATCCCAACATTTCAAGGTGCCTGTCCAACAAAATGCCTGTCCAATTTAAAAATCCAATTTTCTATATTTTAACAAATTTTCTGTCTTTTTTCCCTCTAATTCCTCCTTCAAATTTAGTATTTTTTTTTAGAAGTGCCAAGTCGCTGCTAATTAAGTAGTTGTGGATCCTTTTCCAAATTCTTTTGGGGTTTCAAATAAGATAAAAAGTTGTTCCCACCCAGTTCCAAGCACTGTTCACCTACTTTGCTCCAGCACTCTCTTAGATCTTTTTCGGCTGTCCCAACTTCATGGTGGCCGTCTTAGACTGCCTCTTCTCTTCGTCATGGCATGGAGGGAAATAGCCTAGGGGTTCACCAGGAGATTGCGATCTCCCCTGTGACCTCACCCAGCACCCCTCCTTAGCTTCATCGCCCCTCCAAGGCAACTTTTGGCTCCTTACGGAGCCCACAGACAAGGAGAAGCCAGCACAGGAATGGAGCTCTCCGTTTCTGTGTCTGGTGTCATCACGACATCAGCCAGAAGTCAAACTTAATTATTTTCTAAGGAAGAAGTTCATGACCCTGAAAAGGGCTATTCGTGCTTTCAAAAATTGGAACACTTGGTGTATTCTGGAGCTGCCAAAGGGGTCCAAAGGGCCATGATTCTGTGGTGATGCTTCCCTCAACATTTTCTCAAAACTCCAAAAATGCCTTTTGACCCACGATCATTGACTATCTCTGGGTTAGTGACCATGCTCTCACTAGTACTCCTAATGAAAATTAACTCCTTGAGACTTCTCAGATGCTTGCAGGTATGTTTTTGTGTGCACATAGTGTAGATGTATTCAAACTCAAGGAAAGTACAATATTCTGATATGTTTTTCCTTACAATTGATTCCTTCTCCCTCCCTTTGTTGGACTTCTCCCACATTTCTCAATCATTCTTCATCTGCCTGCAGTCAACTTCTCCTGGCTCAGTATTGCCTGCCCTCTCCTATGCTTGCCAGCTTCCCCATGCTCTTCTCCCTAAATATGGATAGATTTTCCCACCAAGCTTCTACCTTCCAAAATGTCTCTATCCATCCACATGATTGACTGCAGACAATCCTGATCAGTCTAGTTACCCCCTCCAACAAAAGCAGACTGACTACAGTAGACAGCACCATCCACTCACCTGCACAGTGAGGGCTGCCTGCTTTGTCATGGATTGGTAAACTCCATTAAATTCCACATTATAATCCAAATCATAAACTGGACACTGCAACAGATGAAGAAGCTGATTAGAGAGCTACCTCTGCTTGTGTATATTTGATTATTGGAATTGATTCCTGGCAGCCTTCCCAATTTTCTCCTTCTCTCAATCACAGTTCAGAACAGAACAGAATGGAACATTCAAACTGTTCCAGACTTTCACCTTTATTTCCATGTTTCATTACATCACAGAGCAATTCAGTTTCTCCCAGTTGGAGCCACTTTGAGCTTGCTTAATTTGTATACCATTTTTTTAAATGTTTCTGTCTAGAAGAAAGAATTATTAAAGAACACATGGTACTATTATACATCAGTTTTATCAAAATGGAAGATGACCTGAAGTTCAAAGAACTCTTCTCCCAAAATACTAGAAAAGAAACAAACGACAAACACAGACAAAACTCTTGTGCAGGTTTCCCACTTTCTCAGAGTAAGGTTGCCAAATTCAGGTAAACCACTGCAGAAATGCCAACCATCCCTATAAACAAGTAACAATAAACAAATAAATAAGATAAGGAGTTCTGCACTTGTGAGTGCACGCACACCCAAACAAACACATACTGAGGTAATAAAAGCCACACTCTAGAAAAGAATTGAGCCAAGGCAAACAATTAATTTTATCTGAATTAACTTACACAAGGAACTCTGCATAACATTAATGTATGTGCATACTCACACAAATATGCATGTATCCACAAACATTGCCTTTCCTCCAAGCAGCAGAAATGGGAAAAAGTGAGATGGGGTGAGGCTAAGGGTTATCTGACCTGGGAAATGCGAAAAAGGAACAAACATGGAGGAACTGATGGGAAGGGGAGAAGGAAATTAATAGGGGAGGAATGAAAAAATATTTTCTACACAGAAAGGATGATTGTAATAAGGTAAGAAAGTCTGCTATCGTTTCTGCCTTATGGAAAAGGGGGACAATACAAGTTTGGGCCATGTACAGTCTGTGTCTCCACCCCAAGTTTGTACAGCTTCACTCTCAATAAGGCAGAAACAGCTTTTCCTCCTAAATAGCACCTGCCTCTTCTTTGTGAGACACTTCAAAAGTAAAACAAGACTGTTTTATCATCACTGCTCTTGCTCATTATTACTGGAAGTTAGTAATGTCACTACACAAAAACTATGTCCTCCCTTCCTCCTCAGCCACTTTGTCAGTCCTCTGAGAAACGTTGAGTCAGGAAACAGCCTCTACAAAGGCTACTGGAACTCTGTTGCAAGGTATAATAACAGAATCTTGAAATCCCAACTAGGGATTTCTCTGTCCTTCTCTTTATACCCAAGAAAATCAAGGTGGGACAATCTTGAGCTTCTTTCTCACCGCCTCCTTTCTTTCATAGCTAAGTGGATGTTAATGTAACCCTTCCTTCAATTCTTTTACAGGGTTATCTCTGCATGCCTCCTCTCTGAACTGGATATTTGTCTTCTTTGGAGAGGTTGACAAGAAATTAATCAGTTTTCAGGCAAACTATTTTTCTCTCTGTGTCCTAAGTGAACACAAACAACTTTAGGAGGATCCAGACTTGGAATCTACCTGCTTTGAAGGCAGCTCAAATCTGTCTGAGCTGCCCAATTTGACTCAGAATGCAGGAATGGTCCAAATCTGATTCACACTTCACGTTAAATACTACAGTTGAGCAGCAATAGTATCATAAGCAAACACAAACACTGCCATTATTCAAGTAGCCTATCATAAACTAGCAGGACTTACCACAATATCTTGGATGGAGACCACAGAGCAGGGATAGATTGTCTTAGAAATCACTCTGACAATGACAGAATCCACATCAGGAGGGAACTGGTACAAAAAGTACTATGAAGGGAGAAAATATGTTTACAATCCTTTCTGCTATAAGGATAATCTTTAAATATGGGTGAGTCCCATTTATCCAAGATAGTCATGCTGATGCCACCATGCCTTCTGAGTCTCTGCCTGACTTGCCATGTTGAGTGGTAATATTTAAAGTAGAGCTCTACCTGGCTTTATTTAAATGGGAGTCGAGATCTCCACATAGTTAATCAGCATTAAACTCAAACCCCAACCAAAAATTAATCCCATAAATATGATCAATAAATAATCCCTCAACCAATAGCAGCCCAAATTTCAGAGTGACTATCAGCCACCAGAAGCTCTATGAAAGTGTGTATTATGTGTGAGAAGGATGCTAAATGAAGCAAGTTTTTCAGCTACTAGCCACTCAGGGAACTGCTCTCACATCCACACAATACAACAATTTCACCACAGTAAAGCAAGCTTTGGGCTGGTAAGCAACCAGGGAAGAGTTCTAGTTCGTGAATATTTAATTTCTTAACTTTAATCTATAGGGAAGTTAAAAATAAAATAAAAATATTATATCTCTAATGGCTTGGAAGAGATGACAAAACTTTTACTTAATGAAGGAAATGTCTATGGAGATTCTTAGTCATCCAGGTCATGATTGACAGCAGGGCAAGTCAGGCACAGACTCAGATGCATGGTGGCATCAGCACGATTATCTTAACCCCCTATATTTAAAGATTTAAAGAACTTCAGAACTGAAGAAGCGAAACGTCTTCAGGGAAAAACAAAGTCACTTGCCTTTGGAAAAAGCATCTTTGGGGTAATTAAGGAAATGTTTTCCTGTTTTCCACCATACCTTTATAATACTCAGTGCTGTCCTGACACAGTTATCAAAGCTTCCCCACCTCACTTTAACTGCTGTACAATTAAAAGGTATCTTTGCGGGTACAAAACCAAGGACCAAATCAGCCTTGTAAGGCATTCTAAGGACCCAAAATGGCTCACTTTCATTTTATTGATTTTTATTTTCATATTGGATTTTACTATTCTCATTTTTAAAATATTAGTTGGAGAAATATCTAACAATTAAAAGCTTACTATTCCCATCAGGCCATTCATACAAATATTTAGTGATCACTATTTTCAGGCTTCCCACAGCTCTGGCTTCCCATAGCAAAGTCAATGGAGGAGGCTGGATTTACTTAATGACCATATAATTAACTGCACTGATTTGATTAACAACTGTGGCAAAAAAAAGTCATAGAACTGGGCATGACTCATTTAACAACCACCTTGCTTAGCAATGGAAATTCTGGTCCCAGTTGTGGTCATATGTTGAGGACTATCCGTAATGAAGAGATTCTGGAAAAAATAAATTCATTTTACCGAAGGGGAAGAAATAGACATTCAGTTTCCCCTTTTCTGGAGTGGATGGCAATGCTGCAACCTTTTAACAGGCGAGTGAGGCTGGATATTGCTGGAAACTGGATGAGCTCAGGATAAGCACAAGACTAAGATGGGGGATTAAGACAAAGAAGCCCATAAGTGTCCCCTGCCAGGCCAAATACTGCTGCTCTGCTTTTTATTGTCAAGGAAATACAAATTCAGCATTGCCTCTAGAAGCTTTCTGATTTGATAACTACCAATCAATATATTGAGGGTTTGGAAACCATTGCCTCTGAAGAATGGTTAAAAAAATCTACTTATATTTAACCTTCAAAAGAAATAACTGAAGGAGAAATGACACCAGTTTGCAAATATTTGAAAGGCTAACACACCCATCAAATATTTCTGTCTATTGCTATTGCAAGCAAATATTGCTATCTCTCCTGCCTCAAGGGCAAGACCAGAATCAATAGAGTAACATTACAAGGAAGTTAGTATAGGCCAGACAGAGGAAGAACTTCCTGATCAGAGCAGCTGCCAGCTAATAGAAGAGGATGTCAGATAGGGGAGAGTTCTTTTCTGCTGGAGATCTTCAGAGGTGAAACAGTTGCTTGTCAAAAGTGCTCTTGCTGAAAGTGTACTAAGCAGAGGGTTGCACCAGTTGACTTCTAAGGTCACTTCCAATTCTATGATTGATTACTTAGTTCAAGCTCACCTCCATGCTCAGTGCAGAAATTCAATGTCAGTTTGGAAGCCATTTTTCTTTGAGGCTTCTGGGCTGCCACATTCAATGGCTGGGAATTTAGGAGGGGGATTTTAGGAAGCAGTGGAATAGCCACAACGGCATTCTTTTCTCAGAAAGTCAAGGACGTGTTACTCTGCACCTGGAGGGGAGTGACTGGGAATAGTCTCCAGTTGGAACGAAGTAATGATTGGACCATGTGATGGACTATTGGGTGTAGGGATTGGATTTTGGATTTTCTTTGGACTAGGGAAAACCCGGAACTCTCAGATTCGGGTTTTCCCCAGGTGCCAATATGACATCTCTAATAAAATGGATCATTGAGAAGATGATATTCTCGGATTTTATTTTTCTGGAGGTTGTTGCTTGGACATAAACCCAAATCTCTAAAACTTCAACCAGCTCCTTGAAACCCTGGGGCTGTCTGGGGTCCTGAGCCCTGAATTCCGACCTGCCTAGGTGGCGTGAAGACTCAGGGAAGATGGAGGAGAAAGCGATGGTTGAAGAGGGAGCCCTGGGAACTGACATGGGGTCCCTTGTCGAGACCCTCTGCTCCCCTTCTGAAGGCATGGCATGAACAATTGAAGCAGCCAATTGGAACAGCGACAAGGAGCCAGAGTCCTGGCAGCTCAGTCAGGCTGATGCAATTCCAGAGATTGGAACCGAGATGAGGCCACCTGAACACCGACTGGGAACCAGTCCGATGACGTCAAACCAAGGTCCTGAGTGGAGAGCCGAGGCCTTTGGATCTGACAACTCCCGGGATTGGAGCCTGCTGTCTCCCTCGCAAAACCAGTCGTTTACCTGTCTCACCAAGTGATTTGAACATCTCGAGGTGGGCAGTTACGCCCCTCAAGCCCAGGTTGGCCAGCCAAAGTGGGTCCTGACACAACCTATGTTCACATTCCTGAACCCAGGGTCAGCAAGTGGCTATAG
Organism: Oxyrhabdium leporinum; assembly: GCA_032468155.1. Taxonomy (NCBI): domain Eukaryota; kingdom Metazoa; phylum Chordata; class Lepidosauria; order Squamata; family Cyclocoridae; genus Oxyrhabdium; species Oxyrhabdium leporinum. Next base: position 20,195 of record JANHFL010004929.1, read on the forward strand.
TGCGGCAACAGTGTCCTTCTATTCAGCCGGAGATGACAGAAGAACATGTTCTATGCAGCCAGCCCAACCTGCCGGAGATGGACAGCAGCTGCAGCCAGGGCTCGGAGATCTGCAACAGCCAGCCAGCCCCCCCCCTCTTCAACCGGCATTCATGCTACCATCAGCAGAGTGTATTCCCCATGGCTGGGCTTTTTATCCCTACCAGGGGTGGGTTCAGTGCCAATGGATGCCAGCACCAGTCATATCACCAGCTCTGGTCCCGCAGCCAGCTCCGGCTCAGCAGCCAGCTCCAGTGCAATAGCCGGTCCCTGTCCTGGTGCCGGCTGTTCCAGCCGCACCTCCTGTGGCACAGCCTGTCCCTTCATCTGCAGCACCACTGCTGAAATTCAGAGCGACCTTTGATGGGACCCCAGGGAAGTTGACATACTTCCTCAACCACGGTTGGGGGTATATCGACCAGTATGGGGACAGTACCAGTCTGACCATGACCTGATCGTAGCAATTGGTGACAGGATGAATGAGGGTGAAGCGGCAGAGTGGATAGCCCAACTACATGATGAAGGAGCTACTGAGATAGATGATGCCGATGAATTCATCCAGCTGCTTCTGGCCAGATTTGAAGACACGGACCGCAGGAATGAGAATAAAGCCCTGATTAAAACTATGAAACATGGGAATCGCCCAGCTAAGGAATTTGTCTGGGAATTCAGAAGAGTGGCTGGGAACCTCAGACACTGGCCTGAATCCATCCTTATCAAGGAGGCCATAGACCCTGAGATTAGAAAAGCATGTGGCATCCACGGAATACCAAACCAGCTGCAGGACTGGTACACCATGGCCATAGCAATGGATCAAGAAATCAATCCTCACCGCAAACCCACACAAGAGAAGCAGGTGAGAAGACCCTGGGCCAGCAAGCCCCAATGAAGCTGCCTAAACCACCGCTGACCCAGCAGCCTGGCACAATTAAATGCTACAGATGCGGTCAACTAGGGCACCAAGCATCCGAGTGCTTAGCTCCTGCACCTGTCCCTCAACCTCAGCCTCCCACAGTAGCCAGAGGAAGGTGGACTCCAAGGAAGCCACCAGATGCGAGCAGATTCGCCCGACAAGCCATAGAGATTCCCCCTTCTGCAAATGAAGGTGAGGAACTTCCGGCCAGAGAAACCCACTCCGGAACTGCTAGCAGAGACGATGACCCAATGGTGAGTGGAGCCATCTGCCTTTTTGCTGTTAAAATCAGACTAATAGTGCCAGAGACTGGGGTGCAAGGGGAAGTAGAAGCAGTGATAGATTCGGGCTGCATCAGGTGCCTAATTGGGTTCCCCATTGTTGAGCAGTTAGGAATAAAAACAAAACCCCTGGTGCGGCCAATCCACTTCGAGCGAGTAGATGGGACACTGATAGGTGGTGCCCCTGCTACCCTAGTCACTGAGCCCATTAGGATGGAGATGGGGCAACACCAAGAACTTTTACAGTTTGTGGTGGCTCCAAAAATGACTAAGTCTGTTATACTGGGGCTAGCCTGGCTGGACAAGTGGGCCCCAACAATTAAATGGGAAGATGGCTACAGAAAAATTAGAATAGGCATTGGGCCCTTGCCATCAGTCCCTCTGGAGAGCTGCCTGCCACCAACTCTGGAGAGTCCCAAACCACCAAAGGTAGCAGCAACTGCCACAAAGATGTTGCCCGTCTGCTCCCAGGTCCCCAAAGAGTACCGAGACCTGGATGCTGTCTTTAGTGAAGAGGATTGCAATGTTCTCCCCACACCTCACTGCCCAACTGACTGTGCAGTTGAAATTGAACCAGGGGCTAAGCTACCTAAGCCTAAAATGTACTCTATGACCACAAAAGAAATGACTGAGTTGAGAGAGTACATTGATGCCAATTTAGCCAGAGGGTTCATCCAACCTGCAAAGTCCAAAGTTGCTGCCCCTGTACTATTCAAAGAGAAAAAAGATGGAGAGATAAGATTATGCATGGATTTTTGTGGGATCAACGCCATGTGCATGCAGAACACTTATCCCCTCCCCCTCATTAAGGACATGTTGAATCATCTGTCAAAAGGCAAGATATTTACCAAACTAGACTTGAGAGAAGCGTATTATGGAGTACGCATAAGAGAGGGGGATGAATGGAAAACTGCTTTTAACTGGCAGCTTGGCAGTTTCCAATTCCAAGTCATGCCTTTTGGACTACAAGGGGCCCCAACAGTCTTTATGCTACTGATTAATGAAGTGCTGCATGAGCACTTATATAATGGATTCCTAATTTATTTGGACAACATTCTCATCTTCAGTGAAATGCTAGAAGAACATGTTAAACTGGTGCAGCAGGTATTGAAAAAACTCTTAGCCACAAAAGTCTATGCAAAGCTATCCAAATGCGAGTTCCATAAGACCTCCCTAGACTACCTGGGCTATCGAGTGTCAATTGAAGGGATCAAAATGGATCCAGGGAAAGTGAGAGCTGTGCTAGACTGGCAGCCGCCTCGCACACGCAAACAGCTCCAAAGCTTCCTGGGGTTTGCCAACTTCTAAAGGCAATTTATTCCCACATTCGCAGAGGTAGCCCTTCCCCTAACAGAATTACTGAAAACAGGGCTCCCTCCTGCGAAGCCCCATACAAATCAGCTGTTAGCTTGGACGATGAACTGTCAAAAAGCATTTGAGGAATTGAAGTGCCTATTCATGAAAGAACCGATCCTCCAACATACGGACCCTGACAGGCAATTTGCTATTCAAGCCAACCCCAGTGATGTGGCTATGGCAGCCGTACTCCTCCAGGAAAACCCTCAGCGTCAATTGTTGCCTTGTGCGTATGTGTCTAAGAAATTGACCGACACAGAGTGGCGCTGGGTCATTAGGGAGAAGGAGGCTTTTGCAGTCCGGTGGGCTTTCCTGCAATGGAGGCACTTCCTGGAAGGGGATAAGGTGTCTTTCAAGGTTTGGACTGACCACAAACAAACCTTGAAGCCCTGAAAACACCCGCAAGCTTTCCCCTAAGCAATTTCGCTGGGCTCAATACCTCAAACACTTCAAATTCCAGCTTAAATATATCCCAGGGGGAAGAACTTGTTAGCTGATGTGCTGTCAAGAAAACTCCAATATGACAGCCAGCGAGAGGATGTCATCCACACCATGGTCCCTAACACATAAAATGCAGCTCAAGCCACCACTAGGAGCCAAGCCAGACGCCAAACTTTCCCACTTGAAGGAAAACTAACAACGGACCTAAAAGCGGCACTACTAACCGACCCATGGTTCATGGAAAACCGGGAGACTCTAACCATGAGGGAAGGATTGGCATGGAAAGGATCCAAGCTCTACGTAACCAACACTTTGAGGCTAATGATACTTCGGTGGAGTCATGACTCTCATCTGGCTTGTTATTTTGGATTCCTAAAAAAACCCCACTTTGCTCGGAGTCAGTTTTGGTGGCCAAAGATGAAAACAGATGTGGAGGACTATGTTAAAAGCTGTGCCATTTGTGCCACTATGAAATTGAGACCAGGGAAACCTCCTGGTCTCCTCCAAAAAGTGGCCGAACCCTGTCACCCCTGGGAGAAGATTGCCATAGACTTTACAGTGGAACTTCCTCAAAGTAGGGGGGCACACAGTGATTTGGACTGTGATTGATTTATTTTCCAAACAAGCCCATTTCACTGCTTGTTCTGAACTGCCCTCAGCCAAGAAACTAGCCAAGATGTTTGTTAAGCAAATATATGGAGTACCGCGATGAATAATTTTGGACAGAGGAGTCCACTTCACTGCAAAAGTCTGGAGGGAGTACAGCTCTTTCCAAGGACTTAGCTTGATTTTTCATCCGCATACGAATGGGGCAGTGGAACGCATGAATGCCATGGTGGAGCAATACATTAGTTGTTATGTGGATTACCAGCAAGAGGATTTACTGCCGTTTGCAGAAGTGGCTTATAATAATGCGGTGCACAGCAGCACTGGGCTAAACCCTTTTCAAATCACCAGTGGCATGGAATTTGTTTCTATCCTAGAACTGCCAAGAGAACAACCCACCTCCATGTCATTAACTGAATGGATGGAGTCATTAAAGAAGGGTTGGGAAAACACCAAAAAAGCGCTAGCAGATGCAGCGGAAGCCTATAAAAAGCAAGCCGAAAAACATCAATCTCTCCAACCCCCTTTTCAGGTGGTGTTTGAGTTTATCTATCAACCAAATACATTAGACTAAAATTACCTAGTAAAGAATTAGGACCAAAATTTTTAGAATCTTTCCCTATAGTGAAAGTGATTAATCCAGTGACTGTGCCATTAAGTTTCCCTCGAATACTGAGGAAAATACACCCAGTTTTCCATAGTAGCCTGTTAAAACCGGCTGTCAGTTCAAGATTGAGGCCACAGTCAGCAGCGCCTCCCAAATCAATTGTGGTACAGGGTGAAACCCATTACGAAGTTAAAAAAAATCTAGATTCTAAATTGCATAGAGGCAGATTGCAGTATATGGTCCATTGGAAAGGGTACCCTTTGTCAGAAGCTACTTGGGTTAAAAGCTGGGATGTCAAAGCGGATGCCTTAGTGAAGCAACTCCATGATAAATTCCCAGACAAGCCAAAGGGTCCCCCTAGGGGGTAGGGGAGAGGTGGTTAACTGCTTGCTGATTAACCTCCTGTTTGTTTCTCATTCTAGGATGTGATTATCGACTGAGAGGGGGAAGCTTGTCATCTTGGAAGCCATTTTTCTTTGAGGCTTCTGGGCTGCCACATTCAATGGCTGAGAATTTGGGAGAGGGATTTTAGGGAGCGGTGGAAGAATAGCCACAACAGCATTCTTTTCTCAGAAAGTCAAGGACGTGTTACTCTGCACCTGAAGGGGAGTGACTGGGGATAGTCTCCAGTTGGAACTAAATAATGATTGGATCATGTGATGGACTATTGGGTGTAGGGATTGGATTTTGGATTTTCTTTGGGCTAGGGAAAACCCAGTACTCTCAGATTCAGGTTTTCCCCAGATGTACTAATATGACATCTCTAATAAAATGGATCTTTGAGAAGATGATATTCTTGGAGGTTTTTTTCCTGGAGGCTATTGCTTGGAACACTGACATTCAAATTAAAATATTTAACTAATTAAATAATAAATATAAAATTAAAATACTTCTGCTGAACCACTCAAAGGGAAATCCTTCTATGCCTGAGTAATTGATTGTACTATCAAGTGAAATCCACTTTTTTGCCTTGCATTGTGGGATTAATGGCATGCATCATGGCCTTCCTCTAAGAGACATTTTATTTATTTATCTCTGCCCCTACATCTCCTGTTTTAAGGTTAAACCTACCATTTCTTTTTAATTCTGCCTTAGGTACAAAGCCCACAGGGTGACCTTGGGCCACTCACTTTCTCTCAGCCCTAGGAAGGAGAAAATGATAAATAACTTCTGAAAAAACCTTGCCAAGAAAACAGCAGGGACTAGTCAAGGCAGAATCGCAAGCGACTGAACAGAAGGAAGAAAAATGCAGTATACTATGCAGCTTATCTTTTAGTCACGTCACATTGCTGAAAATCAGAAAGAATCTGGTTGCAGCTTTTCTTACTAACAAAATTGTATTAAAAGACAGAGGCTGCTCACATCATCAGATATATGGACAGAGTAGGGTTTAAATTAGGGTGATGTATTAAAACATTTTTATTGCGACTCTCTAGTAGGTGGCAGTCTACTTAGTACATAGGGTGCTTCACTTTTTTAAAAAAAGAATTATTTCATATTGTTTTCATTGGTTAAAAAAGTGATGTCTGTTTCTGCCAGTTTCTTGCTATATTTTATAGATTTCCACTCCATCCATTTGGATTACCCTAGTCCTAATCCTAATGTCCATCTATTGACCATTTGTCACCAGACTATCCCTGCCCTCCTACAAAATTACACTGCTGAATGACTCTAGCTACCTGTCAAAACCATCTCACATTTGCAACAGTTTTTCCTATTTATTTAGCTATTACTTATTTTATCGATGTTTACTGTATTTATTTTTAGTACTGCAAATTTGGAAAACCTATATTGTTGCTGATTGCCACTGCTAGATTTTCCCTTTATGTTTCAGTGGGACGTTGTGGGTCAGAAGCTGCACTGGATACAGCAAGACATCATGCAGAAAGGACTTTCCTTTCAAAAACTAATAGCATTTAAAGAAATAAATAGTGTAATAGAAACCACATTTCCATTATGTCTTATATTTCTGATTCACTTTATTAAAGAGTGCTATTTTGAAATTATTTTTTTTGCTATTTTAATATTCTTGTTGTTCTACAAACAAGGGTAATAGGATAAATTAGATGTGGATATTATATGCCAGGTTGGTTTCTTCATCCCTGAGGAAATCATCACTGGCATCTCTTTTATCGTCAACTGATGTGGCGATCAGCCCCAGCTGGAGACTGATTGCCAATACAACCTGGATCTTAAAGAGATTTAAAATATTCATTCTGTTTTGTTATCAGGTTCATGCAGCTTCTAATACTAATACTACAAGATCATACCAATGAACTTTGTTCTTCCCTGGCTTAAATATCCACACCTGAATGCTGTAGAGGATCTTGTTGAGTTAGATGTCATCCAGCATTGGATACCCAGGTACTAGTATAGCATTCATCTAGATTGGAGTATTAGATTTGCCATTATATATATAGGCATTCCATGTCCTCCAGAGGAGATTTATCTAGTTTGGACTCAAGAATCCAAGAAGATAGATTTTATCAGTTTACATTTGCCTCTCTGCCCATTATATAGAGGTAGTTAATAATGCCAAAGTCCTACACAGTCTAGATATTGACTTATATGAAGAAGAGCTGCTTTTGTACCTTCTTGGACTCTTCTCTTCATCCTGTCATTAAGAGCTTCCCATTATTGTATATAGGAATGTACAGCTGGCACGCGATGCAATTTCATTTCAGTGCCAATGAATAAAATTGTACAGCTGGCAGCAATAGTGACTTCCTTCCAGTATGAAGTAAAGATCTGGCTATTTATACAAACATTTGTGTCTTACTGGAGACTTTAATCTATGTACAAGCATTGATTTTATAATGTTGAGGCTTTTTTATTAATAGCTGTTTAATCTGTCTGTTGACTCCATTCTGCCCTATGATTAATAATATAGGGCAAATGTATCCAATTTTAATAAATAGCCAAAAATAATATTCTAACACCTTGGATTTTAATTCAACTTTGAAAAGATGTATTTATCATTACCATACATAAGTATTATCACTCACCTGTGGCTGAGAGGGGCTGGCAGTGAATGTAAAAGTAGTGTCCATGCTGCAAAAAAAAGGAAATGCATCCAGATATTAAGATAAAATATGAAACATACAGATAAGATAGCAGTTAGAAACTGTAGTGTAAGAACTTCATTAGATATCCATAGCTAGGTTCATTTTTCCAAATTAGCTTCACCCATGTGACTAATGAATATGAATATTGATGATTTTACAATAAGCAAAAACTACTGATGAATATCTTGTACACATTATAGAGTTCAAATATTTAGTTCTCTCTCTTTATAAGGAAAACACAGTGAAGTTCCAAAAGGACATCTGTTTTTGCCTTATCAATGAGACTAAGGCTTTTGATTGTGTAGATCACAACAAATATGGACAGCCTTTGAAAACAACTGTGAACTGGACTACTTTCTATGCCTATTGAAGTATGATGATCAGGAAGCAGCAGTTAGAAGAGAATACAGAGCAAGTAACAGGCAAAATGGAGCATGTCTAGGTTGTACATTGTCTATTTATTAGCTTATTTGCAGAACGTATCATGAGAAATGTTAGACTAGAAGAATAGTAATTAAAACTCTGGGACAAAATTCAACAACATCTGATATGCTGATATGCTATTCTGATAGTAATAGAAATAGATGATAGAAGATAGACTTAATTCAATGCAAATAGGGAAAGTTGAAGCACTAACATCTTTATCTTCTTAGGCTCAAAAATTCACAGCGAAGATGACTTTGACCATGAAACAGATTTATATTACTTGGGCATATCTACACAAAATACTAAACAACAGAAACCTCACAGTGACAACCAAGGTAGGTACTGTCGCAGCCATAGGTTTCCAAGTGTAACACATGGCTGTGAAAGCTGGACCATAGAAAAATGAACAAAGAAAAAATGATGTTTTGAATATTGATACTGGAAAAAATTGTTGGGAATACCTTGAACTGCAAAGAATAAATTATTCAATACCAGATGAAACCAGATTTCTTTCCCCAAACTCTAGCAATGAAGCTAAAATTGTAACTTAAATACTTTGGATACATGATTCAAGGGTAGGAGTTATCAGAGAAGATCCTGATGCTTGAAAAAACAAAGATAATTGAAAAAGAGACCAAAGTAGAGACGTTTATTTTCATACTTTCACTGGTGACACATCATCAGTTTACAAAGAGCCAGAAGTTGCTTAAATCATCAACAGTATATAAAAATAGAGGATTTTTTAAAAAAAATAGTCTACAGAAAAAATAATGAAAGGATTTTGATACAGAGGGAAGATCTGGAGGGAATATAAAAACACTGCTGCAGTGCACTATGCACACATAAGCCATCATAACAGCGGACAAGCACTTGTGGATTTTAGCTAGTAATTTTCAACTGCATTAAAATAATACAAATATCTAAAAATAAAGCATAAGTAACACCACTTGTCTTAAACCTTTTCTTCAAAACCTTGCAAAACAGTAGCATAGTATCAAACTATCCTGAAAAAAATCTTCTGTCTACTTGTCTAATTAATCTGTGTTTATTTATTGATTTATTTGTCATATTTAAGAACTTCCATCTCACTCTTAGAGGGACTCTGGATTGTGTTCCTTTAAAGCTACAAGGAATCCATTGTTTTTTTAAAAAATGTATCATATTTATCTGATGCAAAACAAGTTCCTCCTTGGCCGATGACTTCTTCTATTGTTTTGAATATTAAGTTGTTGAAAACAAAGAACACAGAACATAGAATAACAGAGTTGGAAGGAACCTTGGAGGTCTTCTAGTTTAACCCCCTGCTCGAGCAGGAGACCCTATACCATTTCAGATAAATGATTGTCCAGGTTCTTTTTGAGAGCCTCCAGTGATGGAGCACCCACAACTTCTGAGGGCAAGCTGTTCCATTGATTGCTCTCACTGTTAGGAAAATTTCTCCTTAGTTCTAGGTTGCTTGTCTCCTTGGTTAGTTTCCATCCATTGTTGTCTTGCCTTCTGGTGCTTTGAAAAATAGTTTGACTAATTTGTCTTTGTAGGAGACCCTCAAATATTGGAACCCTGCTATCATGTTTCCCCTAGTCCTTTTTTTCATTAGACTAGACATACCCAATTCCTGTAACTGTTCTTCATATGTTTTCACCTCCAGCCCCCTAATCATTCTTTTTTTTTTTTAAGTAAGTTTTATTTTATTTTCATTACAAACAGTCTTCTATTACACGGTGTGTCGTCTGGGTACA
>JANHFL010004929.1:37210-47874 GCA_032468155.1 Oxyrhabdium leporinum
AGTTGTTAAATTACCACCGCCCCGCTATCAAAGTGGATCGTGGGCGCTGCGCTGCAATGGAGAAACGGGCGCTGCAGCGGCCAGCACAAGGGAAGGAGGAGGAGCAGGGAGAAGAAAGAGGGAAAGTGGCTTTCTCCTTCCCTCCACCGGCTGCTCTGTTGCCCATTTCTCCATTGCAGCGCAGTGCCCTCGATCCACTTTGATAGTGCAGGGGGAGGGGTAATTTAAAAACTGGTTCACTCAAACCGGTGCGAACCAACTGAATCACACTACTGGTTATACTGGATATAATCCTAACTAATAAGGTTAGGTTGGTTGAAGGAATGGAAATTGTAGGAACTTTTTGGGAAAGTGACCATAATCATACAATTCACCATAGTGCAGGAAAAAGTGAGTGAACAATGTCAGCCTGTTGTTTTAGACTTTAAGAGAGCTGACTTTTAACAAACTAAGAGAAAACTTAGAAAGAATGTTATGGATGGAAATCTTAAAAGGAAGAACAATTTGATGTGCCTGGGAAACCCTGAAAAATGAGATAATGAACAATTAGCTAGCCTAACAAAGAGAAGAATTAGGGGTTACATGATAGCTGTCTTCTGGTACTTGAGGGGCTTTCACAGGGGATAGACTTATTCTCTAAACCAGCAGAGGGCACAATAAGAAACAATTACCGGTAGTGGAAAGAGAGATCCAGTTTGGAAATAAGGAGAAATTTCCTGAAAGTGAGAACAATTAATGAATGGAACAGCTTTCCTAGTCCTCCGTCACTGAAGGTTTTCAAAACAAGATTGGACAACCATTTGTCTGAAATGGAAGGACTCCTGTCTTAGGGAGGGGGTTGGATTAGAAGACCTCCAAGATCCCTTCTAGCCCCACGATTCTATGATTCTATATGAGACAGAAGGTATTCCCCCAAAGACATAGCTCCTCAGCAAGTACAAGTAGTCCTTGACTTACAACCGTTTATTTAGTGACCATTCAAAGTTAAAATGTCACTGAAAAATGTGAGGTATGGCTGCTTTTTTTAAGACTCATCACTGTTGTGGCATCCCTATGGTCACTGATCAGAATTCACATGCTTGGCAATTGATTCATATTTATGATGACTGCGGTGTCCCAGGGCCATGTGATCAGCTTTTGTGAGCCTCTGACATGCGTAACCAATGGGGAAGCCAGATTCATTTAACAACCATGTTACTAACTTAACAACTGCAGTGATTCACTGAACAACTGTGGCAAGAACGTTTCTAAAATGGGACAAAACTCATTTAACAAATGTCTTACTTAGCAACTGAAATTTTGGGCTCAAATGTGGTCCCAAGTTGAGGACTACCTGTATAGGCAACATATTTCACCATAGACATTTTGCTCAGGTGTAGCCTGACAGTCAGCGTAGCTCCTTCAAAAGAGGAGGGATCTTTTTCCAGGAGGCTATTCTTTTCACTGAGGGAGTAGGGCTTAGAAACTGCCATTAGCCTACAGTGCACAGCAAATGTTTATGCAAATGCTATAATGTCACCAGGAAGACAATGCTAAATGGAGACATGGGAACAATGGACACACCGTTGCCCCACTTGCTCTGTTCAAATTAAGGCTTCACTTGTGTGTCCCAGAAAAGAAGCCTAGCATTTAAAAATCCTGTCTTAGAACAACTGCTGTCTGCCTAAAATACAGAAGGAAGCAAGAAATGGGATTTCTGCCACTATTTTATCGGGACAAAGGGCGGTCAGATTCCTTACCTCTATGCACACTTTGGAGTTGTTCTTATTTCTGGAAACCTAGGGTCATAATGGAATCTTTACTCTCAATGGTTATTAAATAAGGATACTTTAAAAAGTTTTGAAATTCTATGTAAAGAATATGATTTCCTAGAAAAGTTGAATGGCAACACATACAGTACAGATAAAATAACTTAGTATGTACGTGATTTGGCATTACATTATTTGCAGCTTCAGAAACACCAGAAGTTTTGAAATTGGTGGGGTGGCCTCCGATGTTTATGGAAACTAAATCAATAACTTTAACAGTTTTCAAAAATAATTTTGAATAACATTCAAGCAATTTGGAAAGTGATACAATCAATGGCTCCAAGTATTAAACAATAGTAGACATATTTCTTACAACTTGTTTGATTCAGCAAAAATATTTTCTTAGGGTCTATTGGACTCCTCAGAGAATGTTTAGAAAAGGTTAGTTCCCACTGTTTTTAGGTGAGAGTTATAATAATTCAAAGGAAAATTGGTACATGTTACAGACTTGTCTCTTTGTAATTCCATATTAGGTAGTTTTGCTATGATGATCCAGGTTTCTGTAAACACAGTTAAAGGTTAAGTATGTCAATATTTCATTATAAATTATATTCCCAAAACCTGAAATTTTTCAATCAGTGAAGAACTTTGCATATACTGTATCATGTTTGGACTGTTTCAAAAAAAGTGATTCATGGAAGAATAGCTTATCCTCAATTTTAAATTTTGGCTTAATAAATTTGTCAACTTTCTGTCTTTAAATTAGCTTTGTACCAACCAACAGACAAGACTATATGTCCATATGGTCAAGACTGAATTTGTTGTTAAAAATTGAATCACAGTTGGGGGGAAAAATAGCTTCTGAGGGAGTTATAGTGAACTGAAGAGGCTCTGCAAAAGCAGAGTTTAGGATCACAGGAAAGATCAAGAAACCAGTGAGTAGATCAGTTCTTTGAAACCTCTCTGGACAATGAAAGAAAGGGAAATCACCCACATGTGCTCTAGACAGCTGCTCCTCAAGGGAGGCTGCAGAACAGCAGTTTTCTGTGGGTTTGAGGCCACAGAATGAGACCTTGAGTTTTTTGACACCAGGATTGAAACATTTCTGCTTTATTTATTGGCTTATAATCTTATAGGGAATGAACAATTATTAAATTTGTATTTTACGTATACATACATACATTAACTTGTCTATAAGGTTGGCAAGTTAAATATTTACATGTTTTGCTTTGTTATTTTTACTTTTTAGTTCAGCGAAGGATTTGTTCTTTTCACATTTCCAGATAATTGTATTTTTTTCTTTCCTGATAAAAAGAGAGTGAGTAAATATACTGTATACTTTGCCTCTTTCTTACATAGAACTGAGAGTTGGGTATATCAGGAGAAGCAAAAGTACTTTGAATGCTAAGCAAATAGGTTATTTTAAGGGTATATGGTAAAATAGAAAGAGTCAAAAGTAAATAAACTGGACTGAAGTGATAAATGATAGATGTGAAAGAAATATACTTAAAGAAAATGAATGAAAAATATATATTTCTTTCATTTGGGCATTATCAGACTTCAGGGTTTGCATACACACACACACACACACACACACACACACACACACGTGTACCTGCACACACAGGTGCACACTGATACACACACACACACACACACACACACGTAAACCCTGAAGTCTAATACTGCCCAAATGAGAGAAATACATTTAGAATCCCTTATTAACACATTTTCTTTTATTGCACTTTGAATAACATTGCTTATCCCCCTCAAAAAAACAACCACCAGTGTGATGGATGGATGGAATAATAACCTCTAATTACCAATGTGGGGTTAGCTGTTATGTAATTCCGTGATAACATGCGCTCTGACATTATCTCAAGGAAGCAATAGAAGCATTTGTCATGACTCAGAAAGAACAGGGAAATCTGAAGTTTGTTTAAATGGGAGTTTTATTTGCAGAAACAATCACATAAAAAAACAAGTTCAGAAAAATAGCTAGCGCCTAGGAAACTGCCAAAACGGGAGGCGGAGGGGCACTTGAAAGGGATAACGAATGAATAACCCGACTGGTTTTCAATTCCGAATCGCTAGGCCTTGTCCCTCTCCTACCTTCCCCATCATCTAAACCCCGCCGCAGGCCTTCAGCATTTGCCCCCCGGAGGTCGCCTCCCGCCTCGCCACGCGAACCCGCCAGCCGACCCTCCCCAGCTCTCCTCTCCTCTCCCCGAGTCACCCCCACTCTCCGAGCTGCGCAGCCTTCGAGGGCTCCAGCCGCACCTGCCCCAGAGAGCACCTGTCGCCTTACCTGGCCCGCCTTACTGGTGTAGTTGAACGAGTACAGCCGCTCAGTGCTTCGGTTGACCGTCCCGTTGAAGACGTGGTCGAACTGAGCGGCGTGTTCCGCGGCGGCAGGACGAAGGCTACTCCGCGACGCCCTCGGCGGCTGCAGCAGTTGCTTCTGAGCTCCCGCCACGGCCAGCAGGAGCCCGGCCAGTCCTGCCCAGCCGCTCATCTCCGCCGAAATGGAAGAGGCTGCCGACAGGAGAGCGACCGCGGCGAGTTCCGCGAGCCCGGGGCCTGGCGCCCTCTGTTTATTCGCTCCCTCGCTGCCTTCCAGCCGCGGCCGGCCGCTCGCCGCGCCCGGGGCTTCCCACGTCCTTCTTCCTTGCCACCTGGCTCATTTCAGAGGGACATCCGTAGTGGGTCGAGGCGTGGTCACTGGATCTTCTCGTCTGGGTGGCGAAGCGAGGCCGGCTTTCTCCGGACTTCGGAACGATAACGCCGACCTCCCTGGACTCAACTTTAAAAAAAGACGAGGCTCCCGATGGCTGCAGCCTCGGGGTTCGGCAGCTGCGCATCCAGCCTGGGATCGCACGTCTAGAAAGGAAGGAAGAGAAACTGCCAGGTGAAGCGCTGCCTGCCTTCCTGCCTTCCTTGGCGGAACGCGGAGGATGTACCGGTCGAACTTACCAGAGCCCAGGAAGTGAGCTGCTTCTGCCGCCGCCGCTTCGTGCGCTGCTTCCCTGCCACCGGCGACCCTCGTCCCCCGAGTGTCAGTCTCTGGCGCGGGAGCCTAACTCGTCGTTCACCGGGATCTCTGCGCCCCTTCCCCCCGCTGTGCTTGTGTTTGGGATGTTCGGTTCGGCAGGGGAAAAAAAATACAAATTCCGTGCCTTTTTCACAGGAAAGCTCCTAAGTGCAAGTCCTTAGTTCAATCTTGTCCGTTCTATCTTGTCCACACTCCTGCTCCTTTGCCTTTTGTAAGCAACACAGTTCGTTTTTAATAGCAAAGTTTATACCTGTATTTACCCCACTTTTGCTTCTAGGTAAGCAGGTAATACTTGCGGGATTCAGCAAGGTAGAGTTCTGATGGTGGTACTGATTTGAGATGTTGGTCGAGGGAGAGCCCTTAGTGAATCGTGCAAACTTTATTTTTTACTTATATTTATTTATATTTCATATTTCTTAACCACCCATCTCCCTGGAACTGCTGTGAGGTGTTGGGCCAGTCTTTCTTCCTCAAAGGGTTGTCGATTAGATGAGGCAATGCTAGATGTGTCACTGTCAGCTCCTAGAGCAAAGGCAGAATATAAATTGTAACAACCATAATAATAACAATAGTGGACTGGGAGAATAGGTTCTAGCCCACCCTAAGTAGTGGAAAATCGCTGGGTGAATTTGATCTGGTCAGTGTCTGATTTTGTTCACCCCATGGTTATCTGTAATTTACTCCAATCTTCTGAGTTTTCACAACACACTGCTAGGGTCACATACAATTGGGTTACATAATATTGTGGGCTCCAATATGGTTGTAGTTAGATTTGTAGTTCAGTGTTTCTTGTGAACATCTCTCCCTATGTCACAGGTTTGTTTGGGAACTGATGAAATAGGGGGAGGAGAACACATGCACATGTGAGTGTGGATGTGGGGACAGAAATCGATAAAATGAGTCAAGTGGTATGGGGGAAAGAGGAGGATCCCCCAAAACAAAGCTACCTACATTTCATTTGGTATCTCTACCACCACCACCCCCTCCTGTAAAACCTTAAGAACAAAGAACAAAGTACTAGAATGAATACAGATTTTGGGCCAATTACCACCCCTGCATGCTTAAACAGGAACAAAAGGCGGGGGGGAAAGACTATGAGGAGACATAATTGTTATTTTCAGGTATCTGAAGGTTGTTATTCAGAAGACTGAGAAGAATAGTTGAGAGTTGTTTCAGAAGACAGGACAAGAAACAACAGGTCTAAATTATGAAGAAACTGATTTTTTCCTGGGCATCAAGAAAATTTTCCTAATAGTTAGAGCAGTTCAGCAATGGATTCCAGAGTTGGAAGCTGATGGACTTTCTGACACCGGAAGGGTAGTTAGCAATTTGGCAAGGATGGTGTAATGCAGGATGTTTTGCATTGGACCGGTATCAGACTAGATACCCTCTAAGATCCCTTCCAAGTTCTAACCTATTTATTCAATTCCAAGATTAGGTGCTTCCCAAGTCAGTTTCTTTCTCTAAATCTGGCCTAAACACTAGTGGGAATAATTCTAAATAATCAGTTTGCCCTTTTATGCTACCAGCATTATAGTTTTACTTTACTTGTCTTCAAAAGGACATTAGAAAATGGTCACTAAATATTTAGGAATCCCATGAAGACCTTTTCTGAAAGCTGTCAATAATGCTTTGTTTAGCGGAGTAGGAACCTTCTTTCAAATAATCATTTGCCAAGAGATCCTTTGCTGTTTGAGGCAGGACAACAATGTCATACCCCGCATTCAGCTGAGCTGGTGGATCCTTCAAAACACCAGAAGGCAGCAGAAACAGAGAAAAGGTAGAAGAAGCCACAAAGCAGCTTTGTCTTCCTGGCTGCTGTTCCCTTATTGGTTGCCTGGAGGCCGTTTATGGTCTGTGGCCTACTCAGGGGAGCAGCTGCCAGTGTGCTGCCCACCTCTGGCTTGGGGACAGAAAGCAGGCACCTTGCTCCATAAGG
The DNA here is from genome assembly GCA_032468155.1 of Oxyrhabdium leporinum. NCBI lineage: Eukaryota > Metazoa > Chordata > Lepidosauria > Squamata > Cyclocoridae > Oxyrhabdium > Oxyrhabdium leporinum. The sequence goes on from JANHFL010004929.1 coordinate 43,950, forward strand.
GAAAGCAGATGTCACATCACCCACACTGCCATTCACAAACATCACCATTGCTGAGGAAATGGGTAAATAATGACCTCGGTGAAGTCACTGCTGTGTCTTTTACTGCCTGATCATGGATAGACCTTCCTTTCCCCCCTATCCAATTAAACTGGGTAATTAACCCCAACAAGGTGAATTCAGTATATTGTACTCTGAGAAGCTTGAGATGGAGAAGTGATTCTCATTCCGTTATGGCTGTGCGTGGGCAATCTTTTCCTATAGTTACAACTAACGGCATATTTGAGTGGTTGCCACATAATTAGAAGTTATGAAATAGCCACTAACATATTACACAGATTGTGAAAACAGATTTCTGAATTGTAACGAGGCAACCAGCTTCACTCGAAACTCCTACCTGTAATAGAGCACAGGGTTTTTAGCCTCCCACCGCTTGCCATTTTTGTTCACCAGAAGTGGGAAACAGATTGCATAGGTACAGGGAAGCATTCAAAAATAGGGTCTTCCGTCTTCTACTCACAGTCTTCCATGTCTTCAGAGCCTCTTCTTCTCTGGAGAGGCTCTTGCTTTCTCTACCCTTTTGGGAAGTGTGGAGGGGGTGTTGTTCAACATAGAGTTTCTCAATCTCAGCAGTTTTAAAATGTGTGGATACAGGGGAATTAAGATGTTTAAGAGCTGAACATCTTAAAGTTGCTGAGGTCGAGAAACCCTGATTTAACAGCAGAGTTTAGCCTGTCTTCATCATCACCAATGTTTTGCCTCTCGTAATATCGAATTGGTCACTGCAGGATAGGCGTTTCAGACAGCAAAGGCAAAGCCACTCTGGAGGGCCTTGATGGCTAACAGTTGTCATTATAAATTGCAGTATTGTATCTGAAGTGATTTATGTATGGTTAGAGTCAGGCTATGTTTGTTTTATTATAATGTCATTGGGGACTTTTTGTAGGGGATGTGGTGACTTAGTGGTTAAGATAGGCTGGGCTTGTCAACTGAAAGGTTGGCTGTTCATCATCCAATCACCATGTGACAGGGTGAGCTCCTGTTACTTGCCCCAGCTCCTGCCAACCTAGCAGTTTGAAAGCATGCAAATGCGAGTGCTTCCATATGACCATAGAAAATGTCTTCGGGCAATGCTTGGCTCCTTCAGCTAATAAACGGAGATGAGCATTACCCCTAGAATTGGATGCTACTGGAGAGGGGAAAACCTGTGTCTTTTGCGGGGGGACGGGACAGGACACATTTACTGGTTGCTTTCCTTATCATAGATGCTTTATTATTTTCTCACGAATGAAGGCAAATATATGTGTCCCAGGATAATGTTGCAGGATCCAATCTGGGTCAGTCACTGGAACCAGAGGTTTTGCCTTCCGAGCTTTCGGACTCGCTAGATGGGCTCCAGTACGAGTCCGAAAGCTCAGGAGACAAAACACCTGGTCCAGGTAACCGACTCAGATTGGTTTATTATTTTCTATTCTTTATTTTATATAATGTTCAGATCCCACATCGAGTATTCTGTCCAATTCTGGGTGTTGCATTTTAAGAAGGATTCAGCTGAACTACAAAAAATGCAGTGGGGATGATGAGGCAGCTAGAAACGAAGTCCTATGAAGACAAATGGGAGGATTTGGGAAGAGAATTGAAGAGAGGATATGATAGCTCCCTTGAAATATCTGAAAAAGGATATGACACAAGAAAATCAAGGCCCTGCTGTCTGTACTTACAGAACACAGAAATGTAATGAAAGATTTTAAATACAGGAAGATAGATTAAGTCCCCCATTGCTGTTACTAAGCCTGAATCAGAAAAGAGGAAGGCTAGGTGTAAAGCTAGCAATCTGATCCTGTAAACATTTTTCTCTGCTGCTGAAACAAAAGACACAGTGAGATCTTATCAAAATCACTGGAAAACTAATTGTTGCAGACCTATGTTTATATATGATTCCTATTGTTTTTATTACTTTTTAAGTTTCTTAATGGCAGGATTGGTTTGACAATGAAATCATTTCTCTGGACTAGAGGCTAGGTGGGCTCCCCTTGGCCAGATGTCTTCTAGCAGTGAATGACATCTGTTGGGGATGCTTTAGCATAGGAGATGGGCTTACCAAATCACCCCCGTAAGTATGAAAAAACTCAATCCAGCCTTGGTTGTCCATATGGATTATTTTGGCAGTTTTTAATTCAATTCAATTTAATTCAAACATCTAACAGAATAATATAAACAATCCCTCCTTTCAACATGCAAAATGTATTGTCTCATTTTCTGTATTTTCCCTCTTCCTTCTGCTGTTGCAGGCACTGTACAGAGCTGATATGATGAACAAACGAGTGCTTATCTTCCCTCACTGCATCAACATGGTGTTGATTTTCTAGTAGTGATTGTACATATTATGATATTTCCTCTCTGAAAAAAGAAAAGTTAAAAAGTTAAAAGAAACCCAGCCATACAAACAACCAGCACATTTGTTAAAAAAAATTATTCGTACATATCTCAAAGATGCTTTTTCAAATGGCAACTGGACTGTTTTTTCTTTGAGGAAGAAGACATTTCACTTCTCATCCAGGAAGCTTCATCAGTTCTGACTGAAAACCTTTGAGACAACCATGACCTGGGGGACTGAGAATCTCCATAGACATTTACCCCTACATATCTATACCTATATACATACTTATTCAGATAGTCCTTGACTTACAACCACAATTAAGCCCAAAATTTTAGTTGCTAAGCAAGACAGTTGTTAAGTGAATTTGGCCCCATTTTACAACCACTCTTGGTACAGTTGTTAAGTGAATCACCTGCACTGTTATAAATACATGCTAGTGGCCAAGCATCTGAATTTTGGTCACATAAGTAATTATTTCAGTGCCATCGTAAATTCAAACAGTCAGCAAATGAATGGTTGTAAGTTAAGGACTACCTGCATCTCCATCTTCTATATATCTACATATACACTCTTTGTTGACCCGTTGGACCAAATCTGCTAATATTTTCAGTCTGATTCTGTAGCAACTTCATTGCAATTAATAGTCAGATACCAACATTTTGAAATCTCAACTAATGCATCAATTTTACATAGGCTGAGGTGTATTTCATAGTTTCCTACGTAAAATATTTTCTCTGTTTTCTGATGTGCTTATGCTACACTTTGTATGGACTGGAAAAAGTTAAATTTCCTAAAAACTTTTCACCTCCATCATAGGAATGTGCTTACTGAAACATCATAATACCTTTGATCTATTTCATGCAGCCACTCACCCTAATTTCAAAGGCTCTTTTACTAGCTATCATTTCAGATCATTGGCAAGAATAGCTTGCCCATCAGATTCTGGGCTCTTCCTCATGGTACACTAATCACAGTATGAAACTGCCTCCCTAATCAGTGTTAAAGGGCACATCCTTTTGAGGTTGCCTTGGGAACTCTAGCCCACAGCAGTAGCAGCCTAAAGACATATTTAGAGGTTCTCATGTTGTGCTTTTAGTTTTCTCCTGGAACAAGAGTTCCTGTTTTAACAACTTCAACATCTCCTCAATGATGCCTAGGGAGGGCATGGCTAGTGATGGCAACCTGCCCAGCACCTGAGGCTATTGCAAGCATAGCTTTCCAGGACTTCTTGGGCTTGCATGACAGGAGAAACCAAGAGTGTGTCACCCATTTTTCAGGAAAGTGATTGACACTTTTCTCCCCTGTCTATTATAAGTGGTGAAAGCTGTTTTGAAACATAGATCTTGCTCTAATCTGCTGTACCTGGTGATTTAATCCCCTTCATTCATTGGGGGGGGGGAGTAAAAGTGGAAAATGTTGTTTTTAACCAAGAAACACTTTGTCAACATATAGTTGAGGGGGGGGAAGGCAGAGGGGATAAATTGTTTAAACCCCCCCCTTTTTTTGGGGGGAAACATGTCCATCAGTCTTCTGGAAGATTGCCAGATC
>JANHFL010004929.1:47974-62507 GCA_032468155.1 Oxyrhabdium leporinum
CCCAATGAACTGCAGGACTGCCTGATGTGCCAAGGCTGGATGGGCAACTTTACTGCAGGGGATGATGTTATGTTCTGCCTGATAAAGCCGACAGTTTCCTGCTTACTTGGGTAGAATGAATACTCCCATGCAGACCATCCATTCCTGCAGATGAGTTAGTTGGGTCCACCCAGTAAAGGAGGAGAGCACTAGTTGCTAGACCAGACAGAACTACTTCCCAACAAACACTGATCAGCTAACCTAATTTTGATGGCTGTTCTACCATCTGTGAAAACTTGTCTTCTCCTCACATAGCATTGTTTCTTCAGGCAGGTGAAGCCAAGAGAATCCATCAATTACTCTCCTTAGATTGCCCCTTTTGAGTCTCTAAGAAGAGCATCATTTGCTTTGCTCACTGCTGAGGCAGAATGAGATTCATCGGTGAGGGCAGAATAGAAATATCTCAGGATGGTTTTGTGATGTTGTATGGATTACAACAATGCAGTAATGAGGAAGAGCCCCCTGCTTGCCCACTGCATAGTGTCTTCCCTGCATCATCCAACTCACTGAAATGATTTTTAAAAAACTGTCATTCACAGTTTACAGCATTATAGCATTTTTAGTGTCACCCGCTGTCATTGCTGTGGCAACCTATCAATAACGAAGACTATTTTTTCCACAGCAATAATTGCACAATGCTGTGAGATACTACAAATCACTAGTGTGGAACCAAATATTACTGCTATTTTTCTACTGTGGCAGATGCTCTAGAATACCCCGCAAATCACTAGCATGATGAGAAAGTCAAAGAAAAAAGAGAGTGCCAGAAAGATAAATAATAAATAGGGCCATTTACAGTTGATATGTTGGCTCACTAGCAAATAAGTCTTCTAAGAATCTGGCCCTGAAGAGAAGAAAGTTTTCCCATTTTGCTGTAGGAACATTTACAGGTTCACACTTATTCAAAATTTCAGGATAAGTACTTACATAATCTTATATCAATACAAATTACCACAGAAAGTGGCCTAATGGTCTCTCACCTTAACAGAACTTACAGTACTTCTATATAACTAACTTGCCAGGAGCCATTTTGTTTTCTCAGAGAGGTTTGTGAGACTCAGGTTGTGTAGCTGCATCAGTAGTACTACCATATCTTTGAACTAAGTATACCAATCTCAATTATTAAGTATAGTATTGCTATACCAGAAATTAACTTTTTCTGTTTTTTGCAAAAAGTGAGGGAAGATGGAGATATGCATATAAAAAAATAATTGGCCTCCACATTCTGTCTACTGTTTCTGAGAGAGAATAAAACACTTTTGACGTTCTGATCACCTGTTCTTTAAAGTTGCCTATTTTACTGATAATTACCATATTTATCACACTATAAGACACACTTTTTTCCGCTTAAAAAGTGGGTGGAAATGTCTGTGCTTCTTATAGAGCGAATGTTGCTGAAGCCCTGCACATACCCCCACCCCCACCCTTTGGCTGTTTTCTGCCTTCATGTGCTCCATTTTCAGCCTCCACATGCCCCATTTTTGGCCCGTTCCAGACGGCGTGGATTGCTGCTGCTGCCTATCGCTGCCTATTGTCACCGTTCACCACAGCCAAATGGCGGCGATTGGCGGCAGTGGTGGTGATCGGTAGCAATAGGCAGCGATTCCTGCTGCCTAGAACAGGCCAAAAACAGGACACGCAGAGGCCAAAAATGGGGCGTGTGGAAGCCAAAAATGGGGCATGTGGAGGCTGAAAACGGGCACATGGAGCCGAAAATGGGGTGCATGGAGGTGGCAATGGACGGTGGCAATGGGTGGCAATGGGTGGTGGCGATCCCCACAGCCTGGAACAACTGATGGGTGGTATTCCGGGAGGCTGATCCAACCGCCAATCAGCTGCTCATGCTAAATCAGGCTGTGCTGAAGCTGACCAAGCTGTTTGCTGTTTGCTGCAAGGAGGCAAATTGCTGGGAGGCAGAGGCAGATATTTTTTTCTTGTTTTCCTCCCCCAAAGCTAGGTGCGTCTTATAGTGCAAAAAATACGGTAAGTTTCTTTTAATTCAGTGGAATGTATTTCTAAATATGTATTTTAAAAACTGAGGTGTCAACAAGCATCAATTGAAATGAGAAGCCAGTTTTCTAACTAGGAATAAATGACACCTTTTTGAGTGTCAAGCCAGAAATGGCTTCTAAGATACCACAACTCTCAATCTGAGCCTTCATGGCCAGGATTCATGAATGTTCAGAAGAGTAGTGTGGAAGTTGCTACTCCTTCCTCTTGCCTGGACAGATGGATAATCAGATCCAGCTGATAGTTTTTGCATGTAGCCAAACTGCTTTCAAGAAACAGGAGAATCATATTAGGTCTACTAATACTAGCTCATGAGAGAAAATCTACACAGATTGTTGGTTTGGTCCATGGTTTTACATGTGTGTACATCTATCCTCCATTACTCCTGACATTCATCACATCTTTGTTTGTGTGTGTGTCTCTCTCTCACACACACACACTACTCAAGAACTGGAGAATCTGTAATACCATAGCATTCCTGAATATAACTGCAAGATTCCATTAAGCGTTATGATTGGGATGTATAATTCAGCAACATCTCAAAGGCCAACACTCATTCTTGCACTTTCACCTTCCTCTTTGTTGAGCTGCCCTCTCCTTTATGCCCCTTGTACTCTTGACCACAGTCCATGGGAAGAAGGAAAAAGCCATATGCCTTCCTCCTCGCCCAATAATTTGTTTACCATTTCTCATCATTGAAAGAGAGCATCCTGAGCAAGTGAGCATCCTGAGCAAGGTTGCTGGGAAGAAGAAAATAACTACTCTATCATGCTTAATCTGTCCTTTGCTTAACAACATATTTCTTCTTTCAACACCCAACAGAGACTTTCAACAAGAAATCACTAACTTGGAACTTTGTGGATGGACCTAACAGGTCTGTTGAGCACATCACTTTCTTCAATGTGACAAGTGTAGATTTCATGGAGTAACACAGGGTAATGTAACGTAGATACCACTCGGTGGGACCCATCCTGTTTCTCTTCCAGAATCTCTGTTTTGGAATAGCCGGACAGATCCTCTTCTTTGCGGTTACGCCAGGTTACCTTAGGCATATGGTACCAGCCTGCTGAGATGCACTTGGCTACAAGTGTGTCATCGACTGTGCTGAACTGCACCTGTGGCTCTTCAGCATCTAATTGTGAGAGGTGGAAAAACAGAACAATTAGTAATAATCTAATTACAGCTTTGTAACAATTGCTCTGAGATTTCTCAAACATGTTACACAGAGGGTTTCCAGAGCTTGCATTCTTCATTTCCAGTATTTATCCATTCAGTAGAGGCATTGGACATCCAGACTGTAGAACTAGAAGAGCTAAAGCCCTAGATAAATAGAAAATGTGATGTGAGAAATGCTGGATTAGAACTTCTGAAAATCTGCCATAGGATATTTTGTTCAGTATTAGTAAGATTCATTTTATCCTAGTTATGACCTGCGATGTCTCAGTTTCTTCAGAAGAAAAATAAGAAAAAATGGTAGGGCATAAATTGTGGCTGTGAGAAGGAACACATTCTTTCCAGAAAATTAATCTTCAAAGCTTCTCCTTTACTTATATAAATACTCCTGTTCGGCATTGATAGTCTTGTCCCTTGTTCTCTGGTTGCTTAGTTTCAAGTTCACCTCTGACTCCCAGAAATATACCAGTTTTATTGCCTTGTTATACTTTTGTGGATTATCATTCTGAGAGCTATTCCCAATTTACTGCTGGTCATTTATTCTCTTCCTCTAACTGTTCCTCTCTTACTTGCTGCCCTGCTTTAAGTAATAATGTAAAATATATTCCTCTGTTTATTTTCATAATATGACTTAGCAAAATGTGGGAAAAATGCAGCTAGGCTCAGTTTGTAGTTTATGCTTAGGAATAAAATGTACATTTTTGAAAGGTCAGTTGAAATTGCATTCCTCTATATTTACTGAAAAAAACAAGGCTCCTGTTAATCAAATAATGTTTCAACTTGGAAACAACTTCATCCTTTTAAAATATCTTTACAAGATAATCTTTTAGCCAATATTCATGATTAGCTATGTAAGAATTTGCTAAGATTTGCTTTGCTTAGAAATGCAATTTAAATTCTCCTAATTACGCAAACTACTAAACCACTCCAGCTTTTTCTTCTGTTGCTATTTCTAGTCCTTTTCAGCTGAAGGATAAAATATATATTCAGAAAAAGACTCTGCATTTTACTTGACATATCAGTATCTTCTACGGCATTCTGGATTCTCTTATGTTAGTAAAAATATTCCTCTTGAAATGTTAATGCTTTTAATGTTATCAAACTCAGGCTCTGTGCATATGTTTTTAAAAAAGCAAGCTATCTTATAGAAACAAAGTTGTAAAAGAAGTTAGTTACAAAAACTACCAAAGGTCAAGTTAACAGTGGAATCTTGATATTTCTCACCATTTGGAAGTAGGATGCACTACTATCAGCGACCTTTTAAGAGACCTTAAGATGAAAGGTCTCACTTTATGGTAGGTCCCGTGTTCTAAAATTGTTCCTGAAAAATCACTTACCCTTCATATTCTGACTCAATTTTGCCTGTCTGTCTAAAGATTGAAACCAAGAATTTTTGAGTTGCAACAATTTTGCGGTGTATACAAAAATTGTTGGAATCTTAATTTATTCTTAGTCTTTTTAAAAATATGCTGTGATATTTTTAAATTTTAATTACTATCTTTTAATTCTCTGTTATTGTTTTTACTGCATATTCTACTATCTATTGCTAAGTCATATATCCCTCAGTCTGTATCTGTGATTTGATTTGTTTTCCAAGCAAGATAAAGTATTAAAAAATCTGGTAAAAAGAAATATATTCACTTTGAAATGTGCATTCTTCTATGGAAGTCAGGCTTATTGTAGATAAAATTCATAACAGAAGAAAGAAGCATCAGTAATTTATAAAAGATACTTCACATAGCACAGTACTCCTGTATTAGATATTTTCAACTGGAAATACTGGAAAACCGGCAAGAATTCTTACCTTCCACAACAAGCTTCATTTTTCTTGACCCTCTGCCCCGTGAATTAGTGGCCTTGCATATATACATAGCCTCATCAGAAAACTGAACCTGGTCCAGCATGAGGGTCAGGCTGCCCTCTGGAATCTCCTCCTCATCCACCCAGACTCTGCCTTCATAGAGGGAATTTTGCTCTTCAACTTGTTCCATGTTGTCGCTAAAGCTATATATCACCTTCGGATAAAACTGATAAAAATCATGAAGTCCAACAAAATATTTGTAAAAGTCATCATCTTCTACTTCGTGCTCCTCCTTGATATCTTCCCTCTCCCAGGTAAAGGCTAAACCTTCTGTGCTATCCACAAAGGAGAAATGGCAGGGCAGAGAAATATTGTCGAACGGACGTACCCTGAACACATCCATTGCATCTAGATAATGGAATAGTCAGCTTAGATTTAGCCATCAAGGGGGAAAAAAACAATCAATCAATCAATTGCTGATATGAATCTAATATTTCCCATACAAGGATTAGATAAGCTATGCTTTTTCTCAATCATTTGTAACTTAAATAAAATAAAACAGATCAGTTAGTTTCATTCCTGGTACAGATCTACATACTAACCATCTTGCTGAGCTTCTTCTTCCTCATTTACCCAACTTAGCCCAACGTAACTTGGAAATAGGAGTATCTACAACATTCCTTGGGTATCATTTAAACAGCATCTGAGAGCCCCGGGTGTTTCTATCAGTTTGCAATAATTTCTGGCCTTTTCCCATCATAGGCTTTGAAAAGAAGGACAAGAGGCAACATGATAGCAGTTTTCCAATATTTGAGGGGTTGCCACAAAGAAGAGAGCTCAACCTATTCTCCAAAGGAGAAATTTCCTGGCAGTTAGAAGAATTAATAAGTGGAACGGCTTGCCTCCAGAAATTGTGAATGCTCCAACACTGGAGGTTTTTAAGAAAAGATTGGGCAATCACTTGTCTGAAATGGTGTAGGGTTTCCTGACTGAGCAGGGGGTTGGACTAGAAGACCTCCAAGGTCCCCTCCAACTCCTATTCCATTCCATTCCATTCCATTCCATTCTATTCTATTCTATTCTATTCTATTCTATTCTATTCTATTCTATTCTGCTTTTCAAAACTTTTTGAGGTAGTTTTAGTTATCTATTAAATAAAATATAATCCATGAAATAATGTCAATATATTATATTGACAATTATATGTATTATCTAAAAATATATTAGAATATGATTCATTTATAATCTAAAATATATATTATTTTACATATTTTATATATAAAATACCTGAACATAGAATTTTGCCCAGATTACAAAATTGCATTCAGAAACCCAACAGCTCATCATGTTAAAACTTAATGAACAAAAGGCATTTTCTTAGGTACCTTTCTTTTTAAAATATCATATTAATCATTAGGGGATTGAAAACAAGAATACAAAGTTTACTTACTTGCATGATAAATAAGTAATAGAAGGAGTGAAGGGTAGATTAGGATTGCAAGGAATGCCATTTTTCCATTAAGAAACAAAGATGAGACTCTCCTGCTTAAGCTCCAGGTTCAAACTCAGTCTGCCCTCCTTCTGCTACCAGCTGCTGCTCCTTTCCCAGGAACTCCTCCTAACCATTGCATCACTGAGCTTCCTTCCCCTGAGCTCTAAAGCAACACATCTAATTCCGGGAAAACAAATCGTGAAATGTACAAAATCTAAAACAGAGCTGAGATATGCTTACGTACAATGTCCATGCAATATATATATAAAGTGCAAATGGTATGCTTTCTTTTGGAGCATGTATATACTCTCACTTAGGCCTAGTTTGGGCATTCATTTCAACACAAAGGGATCTTGAAATTGTAAGAGAATGAGAATGCATACTTACCAGTTCCTGTTTCTCCCAAGATTTTATAAATTTCATCTAGAATGGGATGGACAACCTGTGATCTGCATATGCTCCGCCAAACCCATTTATACTATCCCCCACCCCACCCTAGCCTCTTTTAAAAAATCAGTACCTAAGAAACTTGTCTTTACTATTTGGAGGAGATTTTAAGGAGTAAATGTTATCACTTAAGCAAAAAAAAAATGTTCCAAAATTTTAACCTACTGCCTTCTACATTAAAATCACCAAAGGCATACAAAGCGTTTTTCAATTGAAATGATGTTTTAAATACAGCATTTTGAACTGAAGAAACCTGTTTTGAACTCAAAACATTTACATTCAAAGTATTCTGCACACAAAATATTCTCATTTTGAACCGAAGTGCAAAGTGAGATTTGGATTCTGCTTTATTAGAATTGCTTGCCTATTTTCATTTTGGTATCAATACGTGTACTCAGTATCAGCAAAACTATTGTATACCTTGATGTTTTTTATAAATTACAAATAATCCTATACCTTAATATCCTTTCAAGTTTTTGTATTGACAGAGGAATTCATACAATACCTACTTATATTATGTCCAAACAGAGAAAAGCGTACAGAACGGAGCTTAGTTTGTTGGTTTATGTTTTCTGTGGACCATTAATTTAACAATAGCACTTAGACTTATATACTGCTTCATGGTGCTTTACAGCTCTCTCTAATCAGCTTACAGAATCAGCATACTACCCCAAACAACCACATTTTACTGATCTCAGAAGGATGGGTGGCTGAGTCAACCTTCAGAAGCCCATCAGAATCGAACTCCAGACTGTGGGCAGAGTTTGTCTGCAATACTGCATTCTAACCACTGCACAATCAGGGCTCATCTTTAAGAATATTCCCAGAAACTAATCCCCTCTCTTAGATGAAATTTATTGACTTGCTGGTCCATTTTTTCTTTTTTTTTTGCAGATTGAAAAACAATATTATAAAGAAACAGAATTAAGTAGGAAGGCATACGGTGACAAAAATCAAAATAAAGAAATAAAAAAAACAATACATATGCACATATTTTAAATAATCTATATTTACTATTTCTATGCCAAAGGAGATTTGTACAGATTAAGAAAATCTATTATGAAACTTTTATTAATATAGCAGCCAAAGGTAAGTGGAAATGAATTAATATATTCTTTATTGTAAGCTTTTTCACAGCTTTTTGTTCTATATCAAAAGCTTCAGCCAAGGCAATTTCCAATGCTATTAAACATCACTGAGCCAATGATGAATTTTACTTCTCCATTGTTTTCTACTATCACATCTGCAGGTAACAAAAAAACAACAACCCACCCTTATTTGTTCAAGGAAACAATCCCGTTCTGAAAAGCAGCACATCCAAGTATCAGAGTATTTGTTTTCTTAGGCCTGAATTATTGTTGGTTCATACTATTCTTTTCTTCTTGGCAGATCACCTCCTTATCACCCTCAATGACATTATTCTTCCCTAAATGTTTACATAAATCTTAAACCTGTTACATTAGGTGAAAAAAGACAAGCCCTGAGTCAGGACTATGCTAAAACGTATTATGTGCAAAAATGAATGCAGGATTAAAAGCATCCTACAATGAATGCTCCTCATGACACAAGCAGACTTGAAAAGAAGTTACATGCACACCCTTCCCCTATGACATTTTAAACATCTTTGGATAGACTGACTACAGAAGGCAACAGTGTTGCACCAGCATTACAAAAATAATTCAGATGTGGGTGAAGGGAATCTGCCTTTGATTTAAATGTACCCATCGTTTAAGTCCACATCTCAAAGGCAGATGTTATCAAGACCTGTCAATGTCAGGGATATGCAGAGCAATATAAATTCCAGATTTATTTTGATTATTGCAGTACACATCTTTTTTAATAATTAAAAAAAATCCTGATCAGAAATGTCATTGCTCAGCCCTGAGAGCAGGAAAAAAAATTAACTTATACAATATTCGCAGATATTCAAAACAGCCAACTGACTCTTGGAATCTGGAACACATTGAGTAGGAGTCATATTTGGGCTGCAACTAATCCAGCAAACAGTAGAGGGCAATAAACTACACTACAGTAAGTTTCCACTATCAAGTTGCTTAGCTTCTTTGCAGCCCAGCTACAGCAATTTTCTCAGAGTAGCATGGAACTCATAAAAAAGCTTGGTTTTCAGTATCCTGAAACTTATATGTTATTTATTTTAACTCCACATCTTCAGTGGTCTATATGATGCACTCACTTCCATATTATTTATGTAATGTTTCCACAAAGTGGATCAAGTTGAAAGAAAGTGATAGGGCTCACATGTGCTATCCAACATTTCTCATTTAATTATATTTCACAAGTCCAGATACTGAATTATTGTCAATTTCATTGCTAAGTTGACCCTTAGAAAATATTAGCTATGAGTTCTTTCTCTGGTTGGATTTGCACAAAGACTTTTTCAGGTCCTACTGAATTTGGAAACTGAGAATTAAACTGAGACTTGAACACTGGGCCCTATCCAACAAAATGTAATTCAGTGGTTAAAAAGGCCTTACTTAGGAAAGGAAAAACAAATGCACAGATATAGAATAGGTGGTACCTGGCTCATCAGCATTAACTGTGAGAGGGATCTAGGAGTCCTAACAGACCACAACTTAACTATGAGCCAGCAGTGTGTTGCAGCTGCCAAAAAAACCAACATGGTTCTAGGTTGCATCAACAGAGAGACAGTATCAAGTAATGTGTTAGTACTGCTACATACTGCCTTGGTATAAGACCAGAGTTGGAATACTGCCTCCAGTTCTGGTCACCGTGATACAAAAAAGATGTTGAGCCTCTTGAAAGAGTGAGATTTCTGCCTCATCTTATAAACTAAAAGCTGTGGTTTTCTGAGTTCTTTGATTTCTTAGTCCATTAAGAACAGAAATTTCAGAAATAATTTATAGTGATGTTGGTCATAACGAGACTGTTGCTACTGCTGTGAGTTAAGACAAATTTTAAAAAGTGCTCTGTAAAATTAATTATATAAAGTGCCTCATCTTATCAGCCCTTTACATAAAGAATTACTAAGAACTCTTCTGTGTTTGAATGCCTGCATGTTTGAGAACAAGGGTGTCAAACTCACAGTGTTAGGTTGCCATCATATGACGTTTTGCAAAGTTTTCCACCATGCGTGGAACTGGGGTGGGCATGGCCTGCATGTGACACCTCTGGCCTGCGGACTGCCAGTTTGACACCCTTGTTTTAGAAGAAGCTGTCAATAGCCAACTCAGTGGTAAAGGAATAATAGTTTTACAATTGACGCTTCTCAGGAATATGAAGTAGAGAGAACTGAGAAAGTGTATTTTTGGTTCATAAAGAAATAGATTAGACGTGAAAATTAAAAATGTATACATGGTATGGGAATAGAAAATGTAGAGGGTGAAATAGTCTGATAAATGCTGATAAATTTGCTGCAATTTATATACAACTATACTGTATTGTTTAAAAGTAATTTTAATTTTTGGTTTAATTAACTGCTGTTAGTAGGTGGCTGATAAAAAATCCAGTATTCAGGATGTTAAATGCTACCCTAAAGCAATTAAATATTAATATAGTCTCCTTTTCATGCTAGCATAGATCCTGAAATACTGTTAGTAGTATCATTCTATACAGCTTACACGGCACATTCACTATTGGACATGGATTAACTACTTTGTGATCTTGGGATCTCTACTTTTCTATCCCCTGTCTTTTCTCTTCTTTGGGGAGGGATTATTTGGTAAGAAATCATTGTGAACCTATATTTAAATGCCTCTGTCTGCTGCATGTAAAAGTTCAGATATCCAGGGTCACATTGTGTATCTAGGCCCCCATAGCCTCCGGACACTGGAAGAGAACCAGTCTATGGCATTGCTTAGGTGACCTGGGGTGGAGATATAAAACTGAGTATCGTCATCGGCTCTTCCATGGTTTGTTTAATGTGTAACTGTAACCAAAACACAATTACAAAGTTTCAATTGCACAGCTCAAAGCTCAGGACCTAGAGGTTTCTACAGCATTACAATATTGTCATTATATATGTTTATTATTAGATGAACATTATTTTTGAGCATCCATAGTTCAGCAAATATTGTATCATGGACATGGACACATTTGTGGCCATGTGCACTTCTGTCAAGTCCCTATATACAAGATAAGTACAAACCCTCAAATCCAGTGGAAAACCACCTCTGAGCACTCTTATAGTTAAAACTATTCCAAAGCATCTAAGATTAGCTGGAGATCATTTGTACTCAAAATAAAAATAATTATTGCTAATACATTTTTTTTAACTTTCTCACTGTGGATCTGAGGCATCAGTTCATAAGAATCATGAACAGATCCTCGACTTATGACCGCAATTGAGTCCAACATTTCTATTGTTAGGTGAGACACTTGTTAAGTGAGTTTTGCCCCATTTTACGATCTTTCTTGGCAGTTTTTAAGTGAATCACTGCAGTTGCTAAGTTAGTAACCTGGTTGTTAAGTGAATCTAGCTTCCACATTGATGTTGCTTGTAAGAAGGGTGTAAAAGGGGGTCACATGACCTTGGGAAACAGCAGCTGTCATAAATGTGAACCAAGCTAATCTGAATGTTGATATGATCGTGAGGATGGTGCACAGGTTGTAACTATGAAAAACAGTCGTGTCACATTTTTCAGTGCCGCTGTAACTTTGAACAGTCACTAAATGAACTGTTGTCAGTCTTTAACAACTTAAACATAGTTCTAGAAACAAAGAAAACTAATATCATGCAAGGCATGGATTCTATTTCTATGCACCTTGGGCAGGTGAGTGTTGTGTTGTGCTTTGTTGTATATTAGTTGGCAATTTCACAAGGCTCAGTTTATCATTCTTTTGCTTTAATTCATGGAAGTGATTCAGGAGGGATCCCTCCTACTGAAATGATCGGTTAGACTCCACGCACTGGTGATCCATGCTTTAATGTTAAGCATTGCCAAAAATACTGGCTAGATATGATACACAGGATTTGCCGGTGGCCTCTGGGGGATGACGTGAAAAAATAAGGGCCCGTGCTTCCCGTGCATGTTTTTGGTTTAGGCTGAGCATTGTGTGAAACCGCTGTCTCCATATTACAGACCGTTTACTCCACCGGACAAGAGGATGGGTTGTATTTGCATTCGTCCTGCAATCGCGCAGCGTTTAGGAACTAAGCCGCTCAAATAAAAATACGGAGTTAGAAGAAGTGTCTCTTCCTCCTTTTCTTCCTAGCCTTTATTTCCACACACTATTAACTGAGTCACCGTCACGAGCAAGCTAACCCCCTTCGCGCAAGCCTCCCAGCTTCTTGACTGACTCACGGCGGAGGTTTTCCAAAACTGGTTTCGGAACCCGGAAATCCTCTGTCCGTCCGCACCCCCTCTGGCTACGCCCCTAACAGGCGACAGCTGATACAAGGCCTGGACGGCGAGAGGCCGGAAACGCTGAGTTTGTGTTGGCACAGGGAGCGGGCGCCTCTACCTCCTTCTCTCCACCGGCGATGTCGTGCGGCGGATTCTCCGAGCCAAAGGCAGCGACTGCGGAGACGCAGCAAATCACGCAAGAGGTAAACAAAAGAAAGCGAACCAAGCTCTCGCCTGAGAGCTTCTTTCCCTTTTCTCCCCACTGCCAGCGCTCACCCCGAAGCCTTCGGTTGTCCGTCGAAATTTCTCCGCGGTCGCCTTTGTAACTTGGTGTCATCCGAACAAAACCTTTATCCCTGGTAATTGGGCACTGGGACGAGCGGGGAGGGGACTTAAGAGTATTCAGAGATGGAGGCTGCGATTTGGGTATCGTAGCCTTGGATGGAAGCCCGGGCAGTGGTGGGATGAAACTGCTCTGCTTCTTGCCTCACCCTTTCAACCAGCTATGGCTGTGGTTTGACAAAAAATCTAAGGAGCTCGGTTGGAATCTGCCATTGGGTGTCCCATGAGTGGATGCATTTTAGATGCTCATAATGAGGCCAGGTTGGAGGGCGTCGCCTCCTTCCATTGTTATTGTCAAGTCCCCTTTAAAACACCCAAACAGACAGCAGTGAGTGTTGCCCTCCCCCATAGAGAATCTTCAGCCTGTGAAGGCTCTGACATACTGTTAACCCTTCGAGGTAGTCCAGACAAGAAGTACAACTATGAATACTACCTCTAACTTTATTGTAAAATTACATTAACAAACTCTTAAAAGCCCAAAAGTATTTTCCCCTCCTTTTGCTTTTATTTTCCAGGAAACTAGGGAGGATCCCTTCTGAAATGCTTCCTATGCCCCTTTTCCTTCCCTAAGCTGAGATACCTTTTGCAGGAGAGGTGTCTAGCAGCTTGCTGTGGGGAAAATAGGAGGAGGAAAGAGTATCTGGTATATTTACAGCCTTGAATTCTAGATGAAAAAAGCAGGATAATTTTTTAATACCCCTAACAGTGTGTATTGCATCTGAATAAATCAGTGGAGATCGGTGAGATCACTGGAGCTTCCATCCCAGTAAGACAGAATAAGATAGTAAATTTAGTGAGCCACTAAAATTTCTTTCTTCATTTCTACTAGATTTGGACACCCAAAACACTCCAGAACAATTAAACTAAGCATAGTCTAATAAAATAAACCCTTTAAATGTGAAACAGAAAAGGGATTGTGCAAATAGTCACAAAACACAACGGTTCATGTTTAGCTGGAAAAGAATGGTTTAATTCTTCATCTGTGATGCAAACACTTCTAATTCTAGGATCCATCCACCAAATGCTAAATGGGGTAGAACAATTGGCTCTTGGGGGTAAGGTATGATTTGTAGAAGTGTGCTTGAATACCCCAAGACTGAAGCATTGTAAAAATATAAACTTTGAACAGAAGCATGGAAATAAAAACAGTAAAACATTGTTTCAAGAATGGTTTGGGGGCATTTCAAGCTGGAAAGCAGATGCTTTCAGTGATATCTTTTTAGAGAGCATCTTCTCAACTTCATTTTTTATTTCATTTCTGCATTTTTAATTTGTATCTTCAATAATGACTGTGGCATTGCAGGATGCATGTTTGATAGTTTTAAACAGCAACAACATGTATTTTTGTCCTTTTCTGTTCCCAAAGATAAAGTCACAGCTGGAAAAAAAAGAAAACAGGAACTTCGACATCTTCGATGCTGTTTCATATATAACACAAGTGGTTGCTGGAGTGAACTATATCATCAAGGTAGCACCTGTGGTTCCTATAAGATGCTATAGTATAAATTTGGTCTTGCATAGGACTACCTTATCTGGGTTGTAAAAATCGCCTAGTAGCTCTTTGCTACTCTCTAGCCATCATTCAGATTTTACAGCCCAGATTTCCCCAGCTTTTGTGAGTGATAAACTACATATAGTTTATCTGCTGGAAATGAAAACATTCTAGATTTCCCCATAGATGGCAATAGTCACTGTGCCTGCTGCCAATTAAAAGAAGAAAAAAAAACCTTTGTTCTAATATTTGCTGCCCAGTTAATAGATATAATAAAGGTTGTTCAGGTAATATATGTAGGAGCTATACAACTCCCATGAGTGCTCTGTGCAGATAATAGTAGTGGATCAGGGAGAAAAGAGCCTAGGTGGCGCAGTGGTTAGAGTGTTGAACTGCAGGCCACTTCTGCTGAT
>JANHFL010004929.1:62607-77341 GCA_032468155.1 Oxyrhabdium leporinum
CTGAATAAAATCTTTCTTTAGAATATCCATCTGAAGTCTGATCTTTCTTATGGGATTTAAGCGGACCCTAACAGCTGCTTTGGTAAGGCCACACTTGGAATACAGTACTTCATCCAGCTTTGGTCACCAGGATACAAAAGCAATGTTGAGACTCAAGAAAGGGTGCAGAGAAGAGCAACAAAGATGATTGGGGGACTGGAGGCTAAAACATATGATGAACAGTTGCAGGAACTGGGTACGTCTAGTCTAACGAAGAGGTGGACTGGGGTGACATATTTGAGGGGCTATGACAGTGAAAAGGGGGCAGAACAAGAAGTAACAGATGGAAACTTATCAAAAAGAGAACCAACCTAGAACTAAGGTGAAATGTCCTGTCAGTGAGAACAATCAGTGGAACAGCTTTTCTCCAGAAGTTGTGGCTGCTCCATCACTGGATGTTTTTAAGAAGAGATCAGACAGACATTTATCCAGAATGGTATAAAGGGTCTCCTGCTTGAGCAGGGGGTTGGACCTCCAAGGTCCCTTCCACCTTTGTTATTCTGAGAGAGTAAAAGCTTGCTCTAAGTGGAGAACTGTATATTTGTTGATGGGCATCAGGAAGTATGGTGGGAGAACCTCGGTGTTTAAGACCAACATTATATTTTGACCCCTGTGTTCAGCCACAAGGCCTGTTATCTGGAGCCATGATACCTCTGGACTCTGTTGCTATTTAATACCAGCTTGGTCTGCAGTATCTAGACCCTTTTCAGTCAAGGTTCAGGCCTGGTTATAGTGCTAAGACAGCATTAGTCGTGTCTGGGTTAGCTGTGGAGGGCCTGGGATGAGGTGGTCCATCCATTCTGACCCTCCTGGATCTTTCACTGTTTTTTAGTATCACTGATTTTGATAATTTCCGGGACTAGCTCTGGTTGTTGAGAGTAAGTTTTGCTATAGTGGTAGGTTCCAGTTGGTGGACCCCCTTGGCCTCTTCAATTTGGGGTGTCTCAATGCTTGAGGCAGAACTGAAGAAACTTCTTGGATGAGAAACTAAATGCCTTCAAGGAAAAACAAGAAAGTCCAGTTGCCTTTTGAAGTCAATGCTTTGAGTCTTTCACTCTTCCTCTTCAACATCTACTTGATGCAGCTTGGAAGAGCTCATCTGATGGCATGTTGTATATGTCTGCCCTCCAAAGTAGTTCAAACTTGGAAACCAAAGTCATGGAAACTAATAGTACTTTTATTATAAGGTTATAGTAAACAAATTTTGAAATATGAACCTACTTCCCTTTATCTTCATAAGAACCGGGATGAGGGGATGTCCTCCTAGACCTAGACTCATGGCACCTGCTCAAGATGGCAACCATGACACAGATTAATCTTGTGAACCAATTGCATCCATTTCTGGAGCAGGAGGCCTTGTTTACAGTCACCCTAACCCTAACCCTTGAAAACCATCCTGAAATTGTAACTGGTCCAGAATGAGACTGCTGGTGCAGTTTTGGCACTTTGTGGTTCACTCATGTTACAATAGCTGCTGTGTGAGCTGCACTGGCTTTCAGTTTCTAGGTATGATTCAAAATACTTGTTATCACCTTTAAAGCCTTTAATGATCCACGGTCAGGTCATTTATGGATTGCATCTTGAGAGTATCTGCCTATTCCATTAGCAATAGCAGCAATACCAGTTAAACTTATATATGGCTTCACAGTGCTTTACAGCCCGCTCTAAACGGTTTACAGAGTCAGCATATTGCCCTCAATAGTTTGGGTCCTCATTTTATCCACCTCAGAAGGATGGAAGGGTGAGTCAACCTTGAGCCGGTGATAATTGAACTGCTGAATTGCAGCCGGCAGTCAGCAGAAGTAGCCTAACCACTGCACCACCACGGCTCATTAGGTCTGCTGAGTGACCAGATTCCAGATTCCTTTGTTAAATATTACCATTTAGTGGGACCTAGGCAGTGTCCCCTGCTCTTTATAGCACCTTTCTCCTGAGATCTGGTAAGCCCTACCCTTCTAGTCTTCCAAAAGCTTTGACTTTTCCCGAAAGGGCTGGGATAATGTGAGGCTGAAGCTAAATGGAGCAATCGATGGGTTACAACTGGGAACACCAGGAGTTTAGAAGTGTGGGTTCCCCCCCCCTTACTTTTATTGTTTTTAGTATTGTTTGTGATCTGTCCAAGGTTGTGCTGCATAAGGTGGGTGTCTCTATCAATCAAATGAGCAAGCAAGGAAGCAGTTTCAACTTCTCCATCTCCCCTATTATTACTTCCTCATAGGCTGCTAGCTGCCTGTTCTTTTTCTAAAAAATAAGGTTAAGAGGGAGCAGTTACTGAAAGAATGATGTCTTCACTCATCAGCTGGTCATCTGATCCATGAGTCAACTGCAGCTGTAAGACCCTCCCGCTCGGACCACATGCTCAGACATTTTGCTTAGCCAACAGGCACTTAGAAAACCAGCCCAATGCCTTTTTCCAAACCTAATAATTTGCTGACTCTGCCTGACCTGTCCAGGAACAAAGCAAAAGATAGCAGTAGAACCCAATTAGCAACACAGTAGTTCAGTGAATCACATATTGTCTTCCTGGGCTGACCATTGCTCAGGAAGAGGCCCTTCAAAAAAAAGAGAAGTTAGAGTAAATACAAATATCCATATTCACTCTGACCAACATTGTCTCATCTTGAAAAAAGAAATTGCATATTCTGGAAGTGCTCTATTTTTTTTTCATTGTAATTGAAATGTTTTGAGGACATTGACAGAAAAGTAATGTGCCTAGAAAGAACAGCAATCGATTGCTTTACACCACCACCTTCTGGCCCCAGGACATCTACTCACTTAGGGGAGTGGTGAGTCTCACACAGCTGAAGGGGAGAAATCAGGTGGTATTGACTTGTTGAAAGTCTGGGGAGGGACTCCCAGACAGCTTTCCAAATAGGTTTTTTAAAAGTCTAATCAAGCAACGTCTAAAGTTTATTTGTAATTGAGCAATAACACTTCTGTGTCACTTAGATCAATGTTTCTCAACCCTGGCATCTTTTAAGATTTGTGCAGTTCAGCTTCCAGAATTCCCTAGCCACCTATCTCCAAGTCACAAGGTTCAGAAACACTGAATAAGCTCACATGCCTCAGTAACAACCTTCGAAAAAACAATAGAGGAACATTGTTTTTTATTTGGAAAGAACCAGCTGAGATGGATAGGATCAACGCAATTACTGGAATAATTATGGGACAGCTATGAATTTTTAGGAGTTCATTTTTAGGAGTTAAGCCTAACCACATTCCACCTTATTAGTTAACAGATGTAGATTTATGTATTTGGATGACGACAGGAAACGGTGCACCTCATGGGAGCAGAACAAGCCACCCAATGGAGATGTGGCTTGCAACATAGGATCACTGCTTCTTTTAATGCATCAACCCATATTATCTAAGTGATGACAGCTCACCAGTTATGTTATTGAAGTCATGTTTTTTAAGCCATACATGAAGTCCTTGACTTACAGCAGTTGATTTAGTGACTATTCAGTTACAGTGGCACTGAAAAAAGTGATTTATGACCGTTTTTCACATTTATGACCCTTGCAGCATCCCCATGGTCAATGATCAAAATTCAGATGCTTGGCAACCGGTTCATATTTATGACGGTGGCAGTGTCCCAGGGCCATGTGGTCACCTTTTGTGACCATCTGATAAGCAAAGTCAATGGAGAAGCCAGGTTCATTTACAACTATGTTACTAATTTAGCAACTTCAGTGATTCATTTAACAACTGTGGCAAAAAAAAGTTGTAAAATAGGGCAAAACTCACTTAGCAAACATCTCGCTTAGCAATAGAAATTTTGGGGTCAATTGTGGTCGTAAGCTGAGGACTACCTGTAGCTACAAGCTACGAGTTGCTGAGCTCCACAGAATGGAGTGTAGACTGTCTTTTCACATAGTATGTGCAAAGTATCCTAAGGGGTATGACTTGAAATACTTTACAGATTTTGGCATTGTTATCTGACTAGAGTAACTGGCTAGACAATGGTTAACAAGCTGCACTGGATATGAACCTGAAAGGAACTGTGAGAAAGGTTGTCAGTCAGGTTCTTTTGGTATGTTTGGTCTGAATGATCTAGGTGAAAAAATGGGAGGCGCTAAAATGAAACTTTAAGATCTACTGATACCCTTCTGGTGCGGCTGGGTGGTGCATACTAACTTTACTCCGGTGCTGCATAAGAGATTCCCAATTCTACAGCAGAGGCCCAGCCTCTTCTAAGGATATCTATGACTCAGAGTAGACTGACATTTCATAGGATCTTTTGGGGTTGGCTGTGGGGCTTGGGGCTCCACGGAGCGGTATTGACACTGGTTTGGCTCCTTTCTCCAAGACCAGTCCCAATCGGTGTTTAGAGAGAGAGAGAGAGGTCCGATCCACAGCCATTCCCTTGTGGAGTGCCATAGGGCTCAGTACTCTACTTGCTTCTTTTTAGCGAAATTCTTTAACGCCATTGGACGAAGCATTATCAGTATGCTTTACTTCTCCATCCCTGATAATCCAAGTGATACTGTGGCTGCCCTTTCTCAGTGCCTGGAGGCTGTAGGGATCTGGATACGGGACAACAGGTTTCAGCTGGACCCTGGCAAGATGGAATGGCTGTGGGTGCAAGGCACCTCTTGAACTGCCTGTTCATCGTCTTTAGTTCTGGATGGGACTGCACTGCAGAAAGACTTGGTGTGGCAACCTGGGAGTCTCCTGGAGTCGCGACTCCTGTTCAAAGAGCAGGAGGGCCATTACGCAACTTCATGTTCTGCACCAATTGCACCTTATCTGGATCATGAGGTCCTGTGCATGACGTCACTTATGTCCTAGTCATCTCTCAGTTGGATTACTGCAATGTGGTCTACATGGGGCTACCCTTGAAGAGTATTTGAAAGCTGTAGCTAGGACAGAATGCAGCAGTGTGCACAGTGCTGGGAGGGCCCTAGGGTGGAACATATAACACCACTGCTGCATGATCTGAATCGGTTATCAGTTTGCTTCTGGGTCCAATTCAAGACTATAGTTGATTATTTTTAATACCTTTAAAACCCTATATGGCATGGGCCTATCTGAGGAATCATGTCACCCCAATGAGACTAGCCTGCCCCACTCACGCCAGCAGAAGAGGCCTGCTATGGGCCCTATCTGCTAAGGAATTCAGGCAGTTGGGGTCACTACCACTGGAGATGAGAACTGTTCCCACACTTTTAGACTTCCAGAAGGGCATTAAAATTTGGTTTTGCTGGTTGGCTTGCGGTCATGAGAAGGGT
Source organism: Oxyrhabdium leporinum (assembly GCA_032468155.1). Classification (NCBI taxonomy): domain Eukaryota; kingdom Metazoa; phylum Chordata; class Lepidosauria; order Squamata; family Cyclocoridae; genus Oxyrhabdium; species Oxyrhabdium leporinum. The sequence goes on from JANHFL010004929.1 coordinate 67,878, forward strand.
GCTCATCGCTGGAGGTTGTTGATGGGGTAAGAAGACCTCAACCCCCATCCCATTCATCTCCTTGATCCTGGTTTTCTGCATAGTTTTAAAGTTTTAATGTGCAGTTTTAAAATTTTAATTGCTTTTCTTGTAGCCACCAACACCAGCAACGACAAAACCAGCTGTCTAGCAAATAAAAATGCATCAGGATCTATTTCCTAAGCCTCTGTCTATGAATGTGGATCATTTAACTGGAAGCTATGATGTCCAAGACTGCAAGAAAGAAAAGGCTGCAACTCTCTGATCTCATAGAGCTAAGATTAAATATCATACAATAGGTTTTGACAGTCTCCAGTTTTATATAAATTACAGGTGGGAACTCATTTGGTGTTCTCAAGGCAAATTGACATTTCAGCACCTTTAAAATATCTGGATGAGCAGTTACTGCAAAGGATAATAGAGTAACAGATGCCCAACCCTGCATCTTCATGATCTATGAGACATTTTGCAATTGTGACAGCTTGAGTTTAGCATAGTACAAAGCAGTGGAGGGCAATTTTTATGCATCAAGCACCACAGCAGCAATTAGCAGCATGTGCTCCCGACTCCTGAACTTTACGCTTCATTTTATAAACATTTATACACAGCACCCGAGTTTGTACATGTGCCCACTCAGAAAAATAATTTGTTTTTGAGACCATTTGCAACAGATTTATCATTGAAGATGCTGGCTTAGTTGTTTATACTTTTGTTGATACTGCTCTCAAAATGTAACACAATACAAGGGCTTTGAGTAAGGGACACTCCAAGGTCTTTTAGGGCTTCTCTGCAGCCCTAACGTGGTGACTGACTCAGTCACGCAATACTGTCACTGGGTTTTGTTTAAAAAAGGAGACATGTATAGGTTAAACTCAGAAAAAGAAATCAAGGGATAGCTTATCAGGTCCTCAGATAAGAAGAAAAAAGGAATCACCAATAACCAGCAAGAAGGCCAACTCATTAAAGGATTAGGAAAGATATTGGAGAATGACCAGAAGAGCAAAATCCTACATTCTTTAAGGAAACATTGAAAGAGACAGGTTAATGTTTGTTTTAGAGCAGAATTTATGTCTGAAAGATACAAGATGTAACAGGGCAAACAAATGTTATGAGAGATGGATATTTTGAGTAAATGCTATAAGAAACTTCCTACTAGCAAGTTGCTAGCAGAGTACACAACTTTGTTACGTCAGAAAAACTTAACTCAGAATCTTACATTTCCTACAAATGTAATCAACAGAAGTATGTAGGCAGCCTTCATTTAATTATCCATGGGGGCATTCAGTCCCGATAATTCGTTTCAACTCTTATCAGTGGCTTTCTTTGAAAAGTCTCCAAACTAGGTTGTCTGAGCTTCCCTTAACACTGAAATAATTTTCTTCATTCATATCTTGTGACCTTTGGATATTCATATATTGCACCATTCTAATAAAAAGTTAAAATCTCTTTATTGCTGAGCAAAATTCATATTGACATTATTGACACAACCATGTGGTTGTATTGATAACAGCATGGAGATTGTTTGCCTGTCTTTGCTCAGGAGATTTTTCAGTTTCCCAATTTGGCCCATAGCCCCAGTAGTCTCCATCAATATATTAATGAGGCCCCACCCACCCTGCTTAAGGGCAGCAAGTTCTATCACTAGCTGAGGGGCAATAAATACGATACAAATGTTTTGAAATTTAATAATGTAGAAAGAGCTCCATCAAGACATCTATGTTATTAAAAGTTTGGTCAATGTTGAAACCCTAAATATGCCTATCAACAGTGTTTCCATGCAAAAACATTAGAAGCAATTTTCACTTTTATGTATAATTTTCAACATTTCTCAAGTCATACATATTCCTCTGGCTATTTACTTTCAGGATGTTATGCAGAGCCCAGAAAAAGGTATAAAAACTAAATACATGGTATGGGAAAAAGAGAAGGAAGTATAACTGAAACTAACATATACCAACATTATTCGCTATATCTCCATGCCTTTTGATCTTTGTAAATCATCCTAGCTCCCACCATATTCATTCATCATTTGATGTTTTTTCCAATTCATCAACTCTTTCAGTTGTAATTTTCAATCCTTCCTCTTGACCCCTATAATCTTCCTTCATACATTTGTTTTACAATTGATTCTCTCTATACCATCAATTCTTCTGTTTTATAGTCTTGCTTTAGAGTACTAGTGGTGTAATACTAATAGTGCAATGTACTAATAGCATAATCCTAGATTTTTGAAGGAGTTGGCCGATGTGATCTCAGAAACCCAAATAAATCTTTCAAAAACTCTGGAGCAATGAGGAAATACCAGAAGACTGGAAAAGAGCTGATGTGGTTCCCATCTTCAAAAAGTGGGGGAAAGTGGATCCAGGAAACTACAGACCAATCAGCCTGATATTAGTATCTGGAAAGACTCTGGAAAAGATAATCAAACAGTGCATTTGTGAGCACCTAGAAATGAACAAGGCAATCATTAGAAGCCAGCAGGGATTGTGAAAAGCAGATCATGCCAGACAAACGTTATTGGCTTCTTTGTCAAAGTGACTAAATTAGGGATTTTAGTAAGGCATTTCACAAAGTAGACGATAGCCTACTTCTTAGTAAGACAGAAAAGTGTGGGATAGATAGCATCACTAGATGGATTCACAACTGGTTGACCAACTGCACCCAGCAGGTAATTCTCAATGTATCTACAACTACATGGAGGGAGGCATGCAGCGGAGTGGCTCAAGGTTCTGTCTTAAGCTATTTAACATCTTCATAAATGATTTAGATAAGGGGACAGAAGGGGCTCATCATATTTGCAAACACCAAGCTAGGGGAAATAGTGAACACTTTAGAAGATAGTCTCAATATACAGAAGGATCTTGACAGACTTGAACACAGACTATCCAACAAAATGCAATTCAGAGCTGAAAAAATTAAGATCCTACATTTAGGCAAGAAAATTCAAATGTACAGGTATAAAATAGGTGGTACGTGACTCAATAATTAGTGACTGTGAGAGAGCACTAGGTGTCCTAGTGGACAACCCCTTAAGTATCAGCTAGCAGTGTGTTGCTCCTGCCAAAAAAGCCATTCCACCAAGATGTGGAAACATGAACGATGAAAAATAGCTAGACTGAATAGTTTAGAAAACCAAAATGAAGGAAGAGACTGGTCTGTCTATTTCTGTTACCAGCAACAGCAATAGCATTGAAATTAATATACCACTCCTTAGCGCTTTATAGCATTCTCTGCGCTATTTACAATGTAGAAGCATTATTACATAGTGCCCCCAATATTCTGGGTCCTCATTTTATTAACCTCGAAAGGATGAAAGGCTGAGTGGCAGGAGTTTTCCTGCAAAACTGCACTTTAATGACTGCACCACCATGGTTCCAATAATTTCTTCATAACTAACATTGTCTTCAAACAACCAAAAGGATGCTTTTATACATGGGCATAACCAGATGGAGACATAAAATTAAATATAAAAAATACCAAACTAATATCAAACAGGTAAAACAACTATCCTTGGAACTGGAAAGGATGACAAGCAGCCAGTTGGATGGACTCAGTTACAATGGTGATGGGTGCACCATTGGAAGATCTGAAAGATTTCCATAATGATGAGTCATAGAATTCTCAGGTTGTCAACACCAATTTGATGGCACATAATCAATCCAAAACCATACTGTTTAGTATCTAATGTCTCTACAAGCATCCCTTAAATGTTATGCATACCTACATTAAACAATTAAGATATCATATATATTAATGTGGAATCCTTTACTAAGTATTGTATTTATTCTCACAGTACTTTACTTCGATCATATAGTACTATTATCACATTCAGAAATCAAACCTGAAGTCCATATTCATACAAAACATTCCAAAATTCAACCTTACTAATTCTATGTGTATGCTTTACTTAAATTCTATGTGTATGCTTTACTCAACAAAAATTTCTAAGGGCGCTAGTGATTGGTTTCATGGAGGGCAGTTTTTCTGCAGACTGGGGAGGCGTGGTTTTGCATGCTGCTTGGATCCCACACATGTGCAGAGGGGGCGTTGCTCACTGCAGCCCGGGGCTTGGGGACCCCTGCAGCATAAGTCTTTCACATCTCTGAAACATGCCATCACAATGTGATGCGATTACACTAGGATTATACAATGTTGGTAATTAGAATAAAGTTTTGTTTACCCTCAATATTTCTCACAGTCTGAAAAGAACCTACATAATTAGCAGAGTACAATGTTGTTTTATATGTAAAAATCTTCAGGTATATGAGAGTGGATAAAAGTAAAGTACATTTGTTGCTGTATCAAAAGAGGCCAAGTATGTGACATCACATTCCATCTGAATATTTTTAATGTTTTTTCTTCTCATATGCCTTGTACAAATTACAGTTGGTTTATCTTTATTAGCAAAATCACTCATTGTATAAATCCCGTAGGTATCATTTTTCAAGAGGTCCCATGCATTTTGTTCCATGTTTCTTTTCCAGTTTATTTGCATGACTGAAGACCACTTTCAGGGGAATCTTCCCCCACATTTGCATTATTATGTCTTTGGGGGCTTATAATGAGTTCTGCAGCGTTCATTAAATATCTAAAATAGCAAAACAGAAAATTGATTGATACAAATGTGTATGGATCCAAGTATCTAAAAACTTAATTAGCTACTGTGCTTCAAAGCAGTAATCAGAGCCAAATGTATGTGCTCAGAAAAACAAAACAAGTGATATCTACCGTATTTTTCGGAGTACAAGACACACTTTTTTGCTCCCTAAAAGAGGGTAAAAATTTGGGTGCATCTTATACATCGAATGTAGCCCCGGCCATCCCCACCCTTCAGCCATTTTCGGCCTCCACGGTTTTAGACTTGTTCCAGGCTGCAGGATTTCCACAGACCATTGCTGCTTTTGTGCCTCGTTTTTTTAGGCTGTGTGCCTCGCGTTTTTGGCCTCTGTGCCTCGTGTTCTCAGCCTCCAAATGCTCCATTTCAGCCCCCTTCAAGGCTGCGTGGATCACCACAGCACATCGCTGCCAATCGCCGCCTCCGCGCATCACATTTTTGGTCTCTTCGTGTCGCATTTTTGGCTTCCGCATGCCCTGTTTTTGGCCTCCATGTGTCATGTTTTCGGGCGGTTCCAGGCGGCTGGGATTAGCAGCAATCCCAGTCGCCTAGATGCGCAGAGGCCAAAACATGCAGAGGCCAAAACGTGATGCACAGAGGCAAAAAATGGGACATGCGGAAGCCAAAAGTACGACGCACGGAGGTGGCGATGTGCTGTGGCGATCCCCACAGTCTTGAAGGGGCTGAAATGGAGCACTCAAGAGCTGAAAATGTGCAGCACAGAGGCAAAACCGCGAGACACAAAGGCAGCGATGGTCTGTGGCAATCCCTGCAGCCTGGAACAGCTGATTGGGGGTATTCCAGGAGGCTGATCCACCTGCCAATCAGCTGCTCATGCTGAATCAGCCTGCAATAACGTGCTGAAGCTGACCAGGCTCTTTGCTACTTGCTGCAAGGATGCTAGCCAGATGAATACTGATGAATGCTGGTAGGCAGAGGCAGAATTTTTTTTTTCTTGTTTTCCTCCCCAAAACTAAGGTGTGTCTTATACTTCGGAGAGTCTTATACTCTGAAAAATACAGTAGTTGTCCAGTTTGTAAGCTTTCAGAATAAAAGGGGTTAAATAACTGGCTGAAATATTTCCACATATGACTGGCAGAGGTTTTTAGTTCTGATAGCAGCATCCTTGTGGTCACAGGACAGCTATCACATGATCTTTATGGCCAGTTGCAGTTCTGTGGTCAAGTGACAGGATTTGCAACTTTTTTTTTCCGCCAGAAATCAACCTTTTCAGTTGATTCCTGGCAAGAAATGCCCATAGGAATGCATTGACTTGCTTAATGAATGTGGTGTTCGTTTAACAATTGCAGTGTTCACTTAATGACTGCTGCAAAAAGGGTTGTAAATTCAGACTGGTCACATGGGTGCCTCGAGTTATGATTTATGATGGAAGTTCTGGGCTCCATTACAATTGAAGTAGTCTTATATGCATTATTTTGGATGTAAGATATTTCTACTTAATTTTCATATTTGGATTTAAGTTGAACTACAGTTCTCTTCCGAGCTTTCTTCCCCCATCAACCAGAGCCTTAATATCGTATGACAAAAATTCACAAATTAGGACTGTTCCTTACCTTCCAGCTTCTGTCATTTACCACTTCTTCAACATTTAACTCTGACTGCATTAATTTCAACTATGAGAGAGAGAGAAAAGAAGAAAGGCTTTAGAGACTTAGCATAACAGTTGGGATTGACTATGAGCAGACATATTGTATAAAAATAGATTTGGATAAAAATATTAAAAAATATACTTAAAACAGGTTAAAATAAAACATTTAATCAAGTTTTCTCACCATCCAATAAATAAATCTTCCTATGAAAAATTGGAATTTCATTGTAGAATATTGGGGAATTAAATATTAGAAGTGGTAAGCATTTTATAGACATTTAGAAGAGAACAAAACTAAAGCTAACATTCATATTGGTGAGAAATTATTCTTTTTTCTTTTCAGCCCAGCTGAAAAATTGCAAAAACAGAGAATATAGTTTTGAATGGGTTATGCCCATGAAGATGCCAGGTGTTGAGCTTCAACTGAAGAAAGCATTGCCTTATCTAATAATATAACCTGCAACAGCCAGTTTGTCAATTCATGATTTCTATTTCTATCTGTTTTCTCCAGTGAAGCATGGGCATAGAAGAATATCTAATGACAGACACATTTGTTAGAGAAAACTGGTCCTTTTCCAGCATTAGGATGATTATAATATCAAACCACAGATAACTATTTTTGTAATTTTACATATTTTACTTTCCTGTGCCAGTGGAACAGTCAATTTTCAATCATATTTTATATAATAGAACTTAAAGCAACCAAATTTTGCTACTTACTTTTGTCTGCTCTTTCCTGAGTTGTTTTAGTAATGTTATGTCATCCGGAGATTTCTTCCTCTCTTCCTGAAGAAGTTTTACTACATTAGAAGTTTGGGCAATACAGCTTTTGATTATTCTCTCCCTACTTTCGTGAGCTTCTTTCAACTAAATAGACAGTAAATATAAACAAAGAAAACCAGATAAGAAAGCAGTCCAATAATGAGTTAAATGTTAAGTAAAATAAAAGTAGAAATTGAGGAGGCTTTCATAAAATTACTTTCATAAAGCACTTTTTGTTCATAGCTCACCCAGATACTGTAGCTATTAAATAAGTGGTTAGCAGAAAAATGCAGATGAAAAGCTTCTGAATACTGCTATATAACAACTTAATAGCAAGCTTACCAAATCTCACAAATTGATTTTGGAAGAACAATTATGCAGGACAAAAGAAAAATATTTTCCATGGAATGTAACATACAATTGCAATACATCTCACTAGGGCTTTCTTAGTAACTGGAGAATTCCTCTATAAGTAAAAATATTGACATTTTGCTGGCTAAATCGCAATAATTTCGAAGAGGAAATAGCTATTTTGCTTCAAAAATATTTTGAAATAAACAAGGGTTTAGCACTGTCAAATTATTGAACAGGATATGTACTTAAAAGGAAGTCAACATGATGTCCATTGTCCTGATTAGCAGGATGGTGTTGCCTTCGTAGCTGCTGCCCAACCCAGGGAAAAGAAAGACAGTTTTAAAGGGATGCAGAAAGTTGGTAGGTTTGTACCTCCACAACTTTCAAAGCACTTTTGTAACTAAATCAGAATCTACTGATTGTAGGTCTATTTATTGATAAATGTTGGTGTTAAAATATATTGTTTTCAATGTTTATAATATTCAGCTATAATCTGTATTGGCTGCTGGCAGTCTACAACAAGAAAACAATACAATATAACAATAAAGCAATACATTAACCTCCTCATTCCCCCAAATACTCGTCGGAAAAGCTAATTTTCCTGCTTATGGAGAGCGATTAAGATATGTGCTGATTTGATCTCAGGAGCTATTCCATAACATTGGGTTCGCAACAAAAAGACATGTTTGTGAACCTGTGCCGTTTTTAATGTTTTAGTAATGGAGAACTATTAATGGATTTTGTTGGGGAGCATGAACCATAATGCAGATTCCACTTGGAGGAGGAGGAGGCCCCAAAGATACTTAGTTATAAATGGAGCTAGCAAACAATCTCCCAAACATCAACTCCATTTTGTTTGAGTTCAACTTCAGTCCATTTTGTCCCAACTAAACTCTAACAGCTTCAGGTACCAGATGAATATTTCCTTTGGCCTGACCCGAATAGTGATGTAAAATGAATAGCATGTCGGGGCAACTCTAATTATCTGAGATTGTTGTAGATTGACTTGCAAAGATATTAGAAAGCTTGATATATCCAGGATAATTGTCACAGATAAGGAGTTGACAGTCTCTCTGACTAACTTACTTCAATAGGACTGTTACTGTTGTAAAGTGGCATATTTATCCGAGGGCAGGACATTAACAAATAACAGCAGCTTGGTGGATAAAGCCTGCTCATAATGCCTATTTGCTGATTTCTTTTATGTCATGAATACCGTGTTTCTCAGAAAATAATAAGCCCACCCCAATAATAAACCCAACCCTTATTTTTTTGGTTGGGCCTAATATTACCCCTACCCTGAAAATAAGCCCGGGGGGGGGGAAAGAAAGACGAAGCCAGCAGCTCCACAGCCAGCTGCTTTGCTTTTCCCCCTTTTGGGAGGTTAGCAGGATTGCATGGCGGCACCAGCATGGGGCAGGCAGGCAATCCAGATGCCCCGTGCTGGTGCTTGTTCGGTGCAGCTGCAGGCAAACCAAGAGACAGTGAGATGAAGGGGCCGGTGCGTTGGGATCACCTCTGCCTCCCCCATGCTTTTGCCTCCACCTGCTGCTGGTGCCACCATGCAAGCCTCCTGTGAGGAAAAAGAGGGGAAAAGCAAAGCGGCTGGCTGCAGAACTGCTGGCTTCAGGAAATGGCCCAACAGACAGAAGTGCCACGCCCAGAAAGAGAAGGGCAAAGGTCATTCTGTGCTGAAGTAGAGGCAAGAGGGAGGCAGAGGTGATCCGAATGCGCTGCCCACTCCATCCCATTGTCTCTCGGCTTGTCTGAGGCTGCGCCAAAGAAACACCAGCAAAGGGCGTCTGGATCCTCTGCCTCCCCCTTGCCTCTGGTGCTGCGCAAGCTTCCAGCAAGCCTCCCATGAGTCAGGCAGCTGGATCGCCTCCCCCCCCCCATTCTTCTGCCTTCCATTGTTGCCAGTGGTGCAGGGGCGGGAGAGAGAGAGACAGAGAGAGAGACAGAGAGAGAGAGACAGAGACAGAGAGAGAGACAGAGAGAGAGACAGAGAGACAGAGAGAGAGAGAGAGACAGAGAGAGAGAGACAGAGAGAGAGAGACAGAGAGAGAGAGAGAGAGAGAGAGAGAGAGAGAGAGAGAGAGAGAGAGA
>JANHFL010004929.1:83578-96386 GCA_032468155.1 Oxyrhabdium leporinum
CCTCGTGGGAAGGCAGGCAGAGACACTGTGGTGACTAATTGCTTGGTAAACTTATATAGGCTGCTAAGCCTATGCTGAGGTGGGGAGGCGAGATGAATAGTGATTGGGTGAGCAGTGGGTGGGGTGAGCGGTGAGTGGATAGGCAGGGGTGGGACCAGCCAGAGGTGATATTTGCCGGTTCTCCGAACCAATCAAACTTTTCCCTACCGGTTCCTGTGAACCAGTGTGAACCGGCTAGATTTCACCTCTGGGCTGTATCCATGGGTCCATATTCATTTTTTTTTAAAAATATGGACTTTTAAAACTGTAAGCTGACATTTTGAGTCAGGTGCCTTGAAATCCAAGAAACAAACAAAAATCTAGAAGGGAAATTCTCCAAATTGACTCATCCAGTCAATTTTGGTAATGCAAATCAGGAATAGGAAAAATAATTACCACACACCTATACAAATAGTACTCCTGAAGGGATACATTCTTTGCTACTTCCAGTATAGCACTAGGGTGCTATTACGATGGGCTGTCCCTTGTTCAACTGGTGAAAACCACCAAACGCTAGAGCAGGGCTGTCAAACTCGCAGTCCAGATGTGTCATGCATTGGCCATGCTCTGTTTAGCAGAGGGGAAGTCACTTGATGCTGCCGTGATGATGCAAGTTTGACACCTCTGCACTAGAGGGTCTCAAAGCAATTCACAACTGGTTCTGGGATTAATTCTGAATTTGTAATTAATGCAGTATTTTGCCATTACAGTAACTGTACACCAACTGTGCCTTAACTTTTATTGTTCTGCTATGCTTCATGCAATTAACTTTTAGACCACAAAATAAAGTAACAGAACCTAGTTATTCTGGTTTCAGCAGTCATAATTCCCATTTTTGTCCTGAGTAGCCCTTTTATACTCAACAAATAGACCTTGTTTAGTGACTGTTCACAGTTACAACAGTGCTGAAAAAGTTTGCAAGTACATTCATAGTTTTACTTAGTGTTCACTTCCCTTAATAAGGGAGTTGCTGGTTCCATTTATGGTAGCTAAACAAGTATTACCTGTATTTACTTCTAAGGACAATGGTTTCAGTTCCATGCCTACTTTCATCTAAAGAGGCCAACATTCCAGGTCTTGTCCTAATATTCCTGGTTATTCTGCTACTCCAAGCAACAGCAGCTACCAACAAAATACAGTGAATGATATATGTTCGTCTCCAGCACTGATGTCTGCGGTACTGTGTTGAAGCAGCATCGGAATGCTATGGAGACTTCTTTGTACTAAAGAAAAGAATGTCTGCTCCCAGGATAGGTCACTTTCCTCACGTTGTTATTCTACCTCAAGAGACCACCATTCCTGCTCCAGCCCAGCCTTTTCATTCAGGGAAGCTATTCTAAGCCTTTCTCCCTTTCAATATGGTTAAAATAACAGAATGAAAAGGACAAGATTACATTTTCTATGCCTTTGCAATATTTTAAAATCATATTGAAGCTACATAGGAATTATTACAGAAATATAATAAAAAGAAATGTGTAAATTTAACTTTTCCCCTCTTTGGTCTGTTGTATTTCGATTCAGAATTTTTCCATGCTTTATTTTGCCGCTCATTGTACCCGACAGTCTCTCAGCTCCCACCTCCTATTATCTGCCATGACCCTTTCCTTTTCGCGGGACAAAGTAAGATTCTGACTGACATTCAGCTTTCTAACGGGGATCCCGCAGGGTCCTCCGGAGAGGCAAAGCATTCACCCTCTCATTCCTTCCTGCAATGCAAGTAACGCCGATCTAAAAGGACACCGGCACGTGCACGGCTGGTCGGGTGTGCCGGTGTCCTTTTACAGCATCCAGGAACCCGGCTCTCCTCCAATCCCCCCAAAACGGGCCTTCTGTTCTCCTCTCCACGGGTGGAGAATCTCTCGAAGTCTGCTCCACGTTGCTGTCCCCGCCCATCCCGCTCCCCCTCTACGGCGCGAGCAAAGGTACTCCGGAGAGCGAGGAGGCGCAGCAGCTCCACATCCGGAGGCGAATCAGCGCGTGCCAGCCGACCGCGGGGAGGGAAACGACCCGGGTGCCTCCACGCCTTACTTTCCTCTCCGTACCTGAAACTCAGCGAAGTCCTCGCAATTTAGAGCGGAGCCGGGCGCCGCCATGTTGGAAGGTCTCAACACAGCCAATTGGAAGGCGTGATGGAGGCAGACCCGCCCCCTCCTGCTCCTTCGCCGCGCCAAGAGCACGCTTCCGCGGGATCCCGAGCCGGGCCGGAAGTCGCAGGGCGTCTGTTGCGCGGCCAGCTGCGCTTTCGGCTGCTCGCTGGCGCTGATGGGATGCAGATGGTTAGAGATCTTGAACTCGTCCACGTAGTGCTTCAGACTGATTTTAAAAAGCAGCAGCAGCAGCAGCCGCGTTGGAGGTGAAAACCAATACCTGCAGCCGGTCTTTTTCTCGGCGCAGCTTTCTTGGGATGCAAACTTATTTCGAAGCATCAAGGTTCTTGTTTAGGCAAGCCGGTTAGGAAAAATAGCTCATTTAGCACATGCAGCCGATCTTGAAGCCGTGTGCGAACCAGGGAATGCCACAAAGACTGAAGAGAGGTTGAAATACACCATTCTGAACGGCTATAGGAAATGGACTTTTAGGGATAATTTTTATTTAAAAGAGGCCTTGGCAGAAGTTCTCCTTAAAAGCTGTTGTAAAATGGAATTGGTTGGGCACTGGGCGTAGCTCCAAAGACTTCGGTACCGTAGATTTCAGATATTATCTCAATCACTCTTAAGAATTCAACTTCATTTTGTTTAAGGTAATAGTGGGGAAAAAGACAGTAAAATAGAAAAACCCAGGAAAGAAGAAAAAGTCAACCCAGATTGGCAGAAGGCAGTTTAAAATTGCTCAGTTATTTTTATACATATACATATATATAAATATACATATACACATGCACACACGTGGCAGCTAGGATAGAAAATTCCTTCTACTCCTGCCCTCTGGATTCTAGTAGAGATAGTGCTAAAGGTTCAGTAGTGATAGGGAAGGGATTGAGTGGAGGAAAGGAAGTCAGGAGGGAAAAGGAAGCAAAGAGCTAAAGACAGGAACATGGAGGGGATTGAATGCCAGATTTGGAGGAGGCAAGGCAGAGGGGGGAAAGAAGAAAAGAAGATTATTTGGACCAAGTGAGGTGAAGAGCCCTTCTAGGCTAGCAGAAAGATTGCTTGTGAACTTGGGGAAGAGAATCCAGGAAAAGCTTTTGACCCCTTAACCAAGGTGGAGCGGGAGCAGTTGCCAGTTTCCTCAGCAAGGAGACTGCAAAGTGGATGGAGTCAGTTTGGGCTGGTCTAGTGGTTAAGGCACCAGGCTAGGAAACAAGAGTTCAAGTCCTGCCTTAGCCATGAAAGTCAGCTTGGGTGACTGGGCCAGTCACACACTCTCAGCCCAACCCACCTCACAGGATTGTTGTTTGTAAAAATAATAAAGGCAGATACAAACAAATGAAGTGGACCAGATTGTTTCTACCCACAATAGCCATCACCTTGAAAGGCTTCCACCAAATACATTTTTAAATGAGTGCAAAAGACCTAAAGGTAGTCCTCAACTTATGACATTTGTTCAGTGACCCAAGTTATGATGATGCTTTATGAAGGAACTTGCAACCTGTGACCAAAGTTCTGGCCACTGTAATATGATCAAAATTCCAGAGCTTGGCAGCCCACCTGCACTTACAACCATAAGGATGCTACAACTTCCCACATCTGCTTATCTCCCTCCATCTCTGCCTCTTTGGCCACCCTTCAACTGTGAAGCCTTCAGAAATCTTACCAAGGCTTGTGTCTGGATGACACAAAGAATGGCTTGGCTTGGGTTTGTGGTAAACAACCAATGATTCTTGGTTTACAACTGCAATGGGGAATTGCTGTTGCAAGTTGGTGCAGTCATGTGATGTTTTATAACCACACACAATAGCAATCTCAGTCACAACTGTGGTTTACCTGTAATGCCTTTGAGTCATGTGTTTTGGAGAAGGGGTGGTGTCAATGGTGGTAAGAAATAGAGCACCATTAGTGAGACTGGGGTCCCAGGCATATTCTTTCAGGTTGCTGACATCCTTTAAGGTGTAATTGCCTTCTCTGAGGGAATCCCATCAATAACAGTGACTACTCTGTGGGAAGGGAAAAGAGACAATTTCTATTTCAATACAAATTGAGTAAAGAGAAGCTGCTTCTGTTGCATGATGCATCTCCCGAGCTGGAGAAATCCTCCAACTTAGGAGCTGTTTCTTCAGTCTGAGGTAGAATCATAGAACTGGAAGGGAGCTTGGAGGTCTTCTAGTCCAATCCCCCAAGGTTGCACATAAGTGGTAGGTTTGCATTGTGACACACATTTTAAACCCCTTCATGGCATGAGATCAGATTATCTGAGGGACTGCTTCTCCCCAGATATTTCAGCCTGTTCTATGTTAGATTTGGCAGAGAAGTCATGCTACAGATGCCATCAGCATCTACATTTCTATATCCCAGGAGACGTACCCACCATGGTACCATATTATGGAGCATTCTCCATCGCCCTCTAAAATTAGCTCTATCCCTTTTGACATTCTGGAACTATATTTTATACAGTATATCTATTTTTAATAGCTGCTGTTTTTATATTACTTTTATCCAGTTGTGTGCTGTCCAAAGAGTTGCTAATGGCAAGATGGGAAACTACTGTATACAAATTTAATAAATACATATATACTTCCCCCACCATTCCACTCACAGACATATGGAATCATGCATTAGTTTTCCCTGCCTTATTTTTCCTCTTAAGTATATCGCCACCAATTATCCAAGTGCAAGTCTTTCAAAAATGGAACCCTTAGAGCTGGTGAAGACTAACTTCTAGGCATTAACTTCCAGATTCTTTTGATCTTTGTTTACAAAGTGACGGGGAGAGGTCTCATAAACTCATGGTTCTCTCAGTTTTGCACTAAACAGGCAAAAGCTTTAGGGCCTTAGCTGGGGTAGACCAGTGGCTTAGAGCTACTGAGTCCAATTCTGTAAGGAAACAACAGTATTATGAGAGCAAATGAGTTTGACCAGGAACCAGAGGAGAGGAGATGTATCCATGGGAACAACCAATAAATGCTGTTTGGTCCTGGTCACCTGACTTCCTCTCTGATGTAAAAGATATCTTATACATAGATATCTTACAGCTATTGTTGAATCCCATTGGCTTGAAGGAAGGAGTGGTTACAAAGAACGTCTTAAGCCTGTTTTGCTCATGGGATGAGATGATAGTATTATTTTTATGGGTATGGCAGAAATAAGATGCTGCCAGGGTGTATTTGTATTTTATTTAGGTGCAAATGAGGACGAGCTCTGTGATTATCATGGAAAAATGAGAGGCCAAATGCCTACTTACAATGCGGGCATTTAAGATAGTCATCAGATTCTTATAGTAATATAGAGGGCGGTAAGGGGGATTGTCCAGTCTAGGAATGCTATGCTACTATAAAAAGCTGTTATTTCTGGTTGGTGACCAACTTGTATGGGCTATTATTACAATCCCAGATTTTCTGTTGGCCCTTTTCCAGACTAGATCCATCATTCTAGTCTCAATAAAAGCAAGGCTATATTTTAAGGGCATTTTTCTAGCTTGTTACTGTTATTCAGCATATATTTTACCTTTTCCAGTGAAAGAACCAATCTAAACATGTTGACACAGTATTTTTATCAGAATATATTGGCATCGTATTAAAGAAAATATGAATTAACACTAGGAAAGCCCCAAAGGGCAATGAAAATTATTTCCACCCCTGAAATAGTAGACATTTCATCACATTAAAGTTAACATAAAAATAGTTTTCAGAGTAATGAAGCGAGCAGCAGAAATCCATATTATCCTAAGGACAATCCTTATTCTCCTCCCTGAACTCCACTCTCGCTTTTATTTGAAGTTTGCGCTGGTTCCACTAGTCGGCCTCAGTCACCCAACTTCTCCCGCTTGGCGAGGGGCGAGCGGTGCCATGGAGCCAGCGCGAGAAGAAGAGGGTTGGAGCAGCAGAGCGGAAGGGCCGGAAGCTCAAAGTCGGACCGCGGAAATCCAAGGACGGTTCGCGATCATGTCTGAGTTCTCGCTGGCTGTTGGTGGGTGCTTCTGCCGGCTGCTAGGCAGCTTTTAGGTTTTTTCGCCTTAGAAAACGGAGCTCCTTCTTTTCCGCTCAGTCTCGTGAAATTTCCCCGATCGACTATCAGCCCATTCCCTTTCGAGCTAGAGGAATCGGAAGCCAAGCGATTGGGTGACTTCTTCATTTCTCGCTTTTTAACTTAATATGCCTGTTTCTTTTTCGTCCAGGCAAAATTGCCAGGAGGCTGGACAAGAGCATTTTTTCGGCTGCACGTGCTGCTAAAAGACCGTATTCTACAACCAATAGGCTGTGTTGCAAACCTGAGAAGACCGATGAAAAAACCCCTCATTTCAAAGGACCAGGTAAAGCGGAGCCTTCATAATTTTTTGACGAATCCTGTGTATGCTTTGTTGGGAGCAATTCACATGGTGTAGATTTATGCCCCAAAATGTAGGCAGCTGCTTTTTCAAAGAGTTGGAGAGTTTAATTTATTTGTGAGATCAATAGCCTGAGTTTCCGGGAACTTGTGCTTTCTAGTTCTACTAAGATCGGTGTCGCAATTAAATTTGGTTTTGATCAGGCTTTTGACTTGGAACAAATGGGAAAATATTAAGGATCTAAAAAGTATGAATGGAAGTTGACACATTTGTGGGTTCACACAGTTTGCTGAACCAAAATGTGATTGCTTGTTTTTTCTTTCTTGGTATGTTATGTGAACTCAACCACTGTTAGCAAACCATGATTCTTACAGCTTGTGGTGTGTCCATCAGGTAACTGTGGTTTGTTCTGGTTAGATGGACCATGGGTTATGTTGCCAGTAGATGACTACACTGTATGCTCTATTCCCTTAGTTTTAAAGCTGTACATGCAGAAATAAAAACTCTAATTTTAGGAAGTTGCATATATGTACCAAACTCCCACACCCAAACCATTCAGAGCAATTTTTTAATTTGCTCCTCAGAAAAAAAAAAGTCAGTTTGGTGTAGTGATTAAGGTGTGAGGCTAGAACCCAGGAGACCATGAGCTAGTCCCACGTTGGGCAAAAAGCCAGCAAGGTGACCTTGGGCCAGTCCCTCTCTCTCAGTTGTAGGAAGCAGGCAAGGATAAGCCATTTCTGAAATCTTGGCAAGAAAAGTTCAGGGCCTTCTCCAGGAAGTCACAGGTGTCAAAATTGGCTTGGTATTTTTGCTCCTATTTTGTTTTGTGTTATAAGGAATTAACGCTCCAGAAATATATGGAGCTAAGCACTGTCTTAAACATTGTACAAAAGTTGACATAGGGATGTCAAAACAAGATATTAAACATACTTAAAATTTAGTAGAACAGAGTGGACCAATAATATACAGTCATCCCTGTATATAGATTCTGGGATTGCAGGGAAGAGTATGGAGTCACTCTTTTTGGAAAAGAGGGTATATTAAATTTGAAACAAGGCATTTTCCTGTGTTGGATTTCTGTATTATTCCCTTGACTGAAGTATTTGAGAATATCAAGAAGGAATAAATATTCTATCAATAGCTGACAAGAAGGGGCCACTCAGGCATACAGTCCAACTCTTTGCTGAATCCAAATTAAACATTCCAAATAGATAAATATGTCTCTGCTTGAACAATCTAGTAAGGGAAAACCACTATATCAATGGGTTTGACAAGGAATCTTCAGCAAGAAATTGAGTTATGGCTTTGGAGCCAGTTAAATATTTTTTAATTGTCATGCCATTCCACTATTGGTTGAATAATCAGAATGTCATGATGTACAATATTTCCACAATTTATTAAGGAAGTTACTCAACCAAAATATGAGATAAAGTTAATCTGACTTTTTGACAAATCTGAACTGATTTATGGATGATAATTGTTTCAAAATGTTTTTACGTAGGCCACTTTATGTTTGGTCTAGAATCTTCTCATTTATTGATGGCAAATTGACAGATGTGTAGTTACATACACCTTAGTTGGTATCCGTTTTGATCACAATCAGTTTCTACATGCTCTCAAATTTAAGCAAGCCACAATTGGTATGTGAAGCTTCCTGAAACTAGGCGCACTGCTTTAAAAGGGGATAGCCACCGAGAACACTTGAGACATTATGAAATGAACAACTAAAGCTTCTCAATTAAATGAATAACAGAGCTACTTGTAAAGGTTTAGAGCAGTTTGAGTTACCTGTGACACAGCAAAATCCAAGTGAGTTCAGCCCTTTGTTTGCTTATACTTAATGGAGACAAACTTGTGAAAATAAAACTATAACCCTACCAATTTCCTGAGAGATTCTAGGGTGTGACTACCCTGAACCTCTTCCTCCCTTCCTCATCCAATTCAGTACTGTGCATTTGTTTAATCTGGGCCTCTCTCTGAGAAATCTCTCAGTTGTCAAAACTCTCTCCAATTGCTCCTGAAGGTGCATATTCCATTGCAGTTTGTGAATATACAGCAGCACGGAATTGCTTACTTGATCATTAGTGGCACTTTTGCCAATCCCACTGTTGTGTCAAATGAAACTGCACAGGAATTGTGTGCTGTTATTTGGTAGACAGTAGCACACAAGGATCAAAACAATGGACATGGCTGAATATTCAGATATAATGGTGAGAGCAGTTTTTCTCAACCTTGGCAAGTTTAAGCTGTTTGGGGAATTCTGGGAGTTGGCCCATGTAACTTAAAGTTGCCAAACTTGAGAAAGAACAGGTTAGAACAGGGGTGTCAAACTCCATTTCACTGAAGGCCACATCAGGGTTGTATTTGACCTCAGGGGCCAGGTGGGCGTGGCCGGGTTGGGTGTGGCCAGTTCGATGTTACTTGTGCAGGGGATACCTCTTCCAGACTCCGTTTTTGGCTGTGATGGCTTCTTGCAGTGCTCTACCATGCAGCCCTTCCAATCTCCGTTTTTGCTGACAGATCACTGCAGGAGGCTGTCGCAGCCAAAAACAGAGCTCAGGAGGGCTGTGCATGGCCCTCCTGAGCTCTGTTTTTGCTGGCAGAGGCACCATGGACTGATCTTTAGCCGTTTCCAGGTTGGCCCTGCGGGCATTCCATGGGCTGCATCTGGCCTTGAGTTTGATACCCCTGGGTTAGAGTGACTTGTAGAGTTTTTCCAAGGAATTGTCCGCCACTGTGCTGATAATAGAATAGTGCTAGCTGCATTCTCCTTCTGGGAGATCTATCTACTATTTTGAAAAATTACATGGTTGTGATCACAGCACTGAACATTCATTTTCCAGCTGTTTTGAATTCATAAATATATCTAATGGTTGGAAATGCTACACTCGTGGTGTAACCCAAAGTACTGAGCTATTTTTTCTTTTTTTCTTTTGAGCCCTATTTTTGGGGATATCTGTTTTCTTTTCCTTGTATAATGTATGTCAGTCAATTAATTCTTGTAGTTCTTTATGAAATGTTTCATCACTAAATTCTATCTTGATAAAAAGGTACATTCTCTCAATTTCACAAAGCATGCAAAGTGAGTGGATTTAAATTGTACACTTTGCAGAATTTATGTTTTCTGGCTGGATTGACAATAAATTTACTGTGAAAATTACAAATGTGCACTTACAGTGAGGATCATATCTTATGATTAATGGTTGCAGCAAAAATAAATGATTATATATGTGGCTTAAGTTTTCAAAATGTTGATTTCATAAAGTTTGAGAGAGTGTAAGGCTTCTGTTAGAGTGCACACAATATGACTAGGTGAGGCAACCCAGGAGCAAATGCAGCACACAGGTTTGTATTTATATAAAGTGGTTTTCATCCCCAAAACCATATCTACATATAGGTATAGGCCTTGAATACAGGAGCAATCAGTAACCAGCTACACCATGGAAGCACACATGGAGAGGGAGATACACTTTCACAAGGTCTCTCATATATTATAGCCTCTTAAAGTGGTAGCAGTCAAATAACCCTGCTGACTCATTGCTCCCGTCAGCCTTGGGAGCCTTATTTTGTTGAAAGGCTCTGAGGCTGCCACAATTAGTGTCTGGGAATATGGGAGGGGGGATATTCAGACACAACAGCATTCTTTCACAGAGAGTCAAGGACATGTTAACCTGCACCTGGAAGAGGTGTGGTTGAAGGGCTTCGATTGTGATGGAGTTTGATTGGGTCATGTGATCGGTGATGAGGGCAGGAGGGTAGATCTTTGATTTCCTCTTGGGGAGGGAAAACTTGAAACTTTCAGATTCAGGTTTTCCCAGATGTGCCAATATGACTTCAATAAATTCTTACTTGGATGAACTTTGTTTCCGAGTGCTGAATGGACAATGGGGGGTTTCATTGGAACGCTGACATTAACCTGAATCTCTGACAAAGTCTTTATTCCATCCTGGACAAACCGTGTTGGACATTATTGACTCATACTTAAGCCGTGGTCCACCAGAACATCTAGATCTGTTTTACATTCACCACTCTTTAGCCAGGTAGCATTCCATACCTATGCATTTGGTTTTTCCTACCTAAGTGCAGGAGTTGACTTTTCTCATCGATGAACTGCGTCTTGATGGAGAGCACCCAATTATTGAGTCTCTCAAGAGCCTCATTAAGGCTTTCACCCAGCATGACATTAACCTGGGCCCTTCCTCTGATTTATTTAATAATTTTAAATTTTGCATGAGGGACCCCCTAGTAACGCTCAATACATTCTGAGAGCAGAGACACAGATCTTTGAAGTTGTTAAGAAATGTCTCAATTTGTTAAACATTCTTGTCAACTCATTAAAGTAACCTCTTGATGGCTAGGCCGTTCCACACTGCATCTCAAATCCTGATTTACACTGAGGCAGCCTGAAGGAATTAATTCTCTTTAATGAAGTTTGTTCCTTGTACTGTAACTAGAATTGACATTTTTTTATTTTTTATTTTGGACTTCTCAGGACTATATAAGCACTTTTGTGAGTTGAAGAACAGCAGAAGCATAAACACCAGCTCTTTTAAAATGGCTAATATTTTTTTTTTAAGTCTCAGGATGAGTGGTTAAAAATTGACCTGTAAATCATGGGGCAATATTTACCGTATATAAGGGTTCTACAATTATCATAGCCAAGAGAGTAAATTGGAGGAGAAGAAAGGAAGAGGGAGATTGTTGCAGTACATATTATTTCCTTCTTAATTCCAATTATCCAAATGAACTAAATCATAGCAACCCTCATCTGTATTTATTCTGGCACTTCTTCCCTAAAACTACCCGGGTGTCATTAATCATAGCAAGTCTTTCTTAGACTGTCTCGTGCTTTGCAAAATTTAGCTGAATGGGCAAAGTTCAGATTCAGTTTGGACTACTGTATTTGTAAGGTTTCCATTTTAATTTGGACCAGTGAAGTCATTCACAAGGCCAATAGACTTTCATAGTCCACTCCCTTTCATTCTTTTCTACACGCGCTTTTATTTCTCCTCCATGGACCCACATGTATTTATTTATTTCTCATCCTCGTTATTTTTACAAATAATTCCAGGCTGAGAACATATCCAAGCACACCTTCCTCCTCCTATTTCCCCTACCACAACAACTCTTTTGAAGTGGGCTGGGCGCAGAGGGACCAACGCAAAGTCACCCAGCTGGTTTTCATGGCTAAGATGGAACTTGAACTCTTGGTCTCCAAGAGTACAGTGTGGTGATGCCTTAACCGCTAGACCTAACTAGCTATCCTGAAATAATCAGATGTTATCGTTATTGTTGTTTTTGTTATGGTGGTAGAATGTTTTCTATTTTAATTAGTTTATACGGATGTCCACACTGCAAACATTTCCTCATATTTTATTAATAAGTCAACTTTCTGGCTGCAATCCTAATTTCATCTGGTATTCTAGGATAGTCAGACATAACCCATTGGATACATGCCCAGAATCTTGGACTGATACAAAAAATATTGGCCAGTTGCAGAGTCATGATTGAGGGGATGAATGGATTGGAAGTCCACCACAGAGAAGAAGGAATTGAATTGTGTTTTCTTCTATTGTTTTTTTTTTTCAAATTAAGAGAGAACTTAACAATATAAACTAACTTTTATGGAAGAGGAGAGGTGAGAAAACGAAGAGAAATTATTTCTTAACATATGGGAATATCTTTCTTAACGGATAGCCTTCAAACATCTGAAATAGGAACCTGCTTACAGCATGTTGAACACCCTTCTTGTTTGAGCTGCCTGATGTTTTGTGAACCGAAAGAGGAATCTGGGCTAGAAGCTGGGGAAATCCAGGTTGAAAACTAACCTCAACAGTCCCCATGTCATAAGATGATTTGTACCATTCTGAACTTCTGGAGGAAAAGATAAAAAAATGTAAAGGAGTCCCTGCAGATTTTACTCCACTAGTCATCGCCAACTCTGTTTCAAGGCCATTGAGCCAGCGCTGATTGAAGATATTTCCACAGTGATGTGGCCAGCATGACATCACAGAACGCTGTTACCTTCCCACCAAAATGGCACCCATTTAACTACTCACACTTGCATGCTTTCAATCTGCTCGGTTGGCAGGAGCTGGAGTGAGGATGGGAACTCACCCCATCACATGGCACTCGGGTCTCGAACCTGGACTGCCGGCTTTCCAGCCGACAAGCCTAAAGTCTTATCCGCTGAGTGACCGTGCTGCCATTTGGAGGAAAAACAAGATGAATCTAATGAAAGAAACATATCATCCACAGGGTGGGGTTATTAGACATGAGCCTAGGTGGTGCAGTGGTTAGAGTGTTGAACTGCAGGCCACTTCTGCTGATTCAATCTAGCGGTTCAAAT
>JANHFL010004930.1:0-14649 GCA_032468155.1 Oxyrhabdium leporinum
TTGAACCGCTAGATTGAATCAGCAGAAGTGGCCTGCAGTTCAACACTCTAACCACTGCGCCACCTAGGCTCAGTAATTTTTGACAGCAATTATAACTGGCCTTTGAATAGTACACATTACCTGGCTTTGAGAAGTGAACATGGAAACTTGCGTGCTTGCTTGCCTTGTAGAGGTGAAATGGGTTTCCCTGGAAGGAAAAATTATCAGGTAGCATGCTTAATACATTGTGGTGGACTGTGGATAACATTTATCCAGCAATTAATTAGTTTCATAGCAATTCTAGCCTCATATAGTCATGAAACCACTGGTGAGAGAAACAGAGCAGTACTGGATCAATCCATACAACACTGCAAGGCATACATTCAAAACCATTGTCAATCTTAGTTTCTATGCTCTGTCTTGTTGTGTATCTCCCAGACTGACTGGGAATTGAAGCAGAATTTGCTGAGATTAATCTGAAACACATACCTCCTTGTCAATGGTGGATTGGAAAGAAAACTGAAAATTAAGGAGGAAAAGCTGTTTACGAACTTTAAAGAGGATTGACCTTCTAGCTTCCATGCAGTACAGAAGGCTGAAAAGTCAGTGGGAGGAAAAGGAAGGAATGTTAGCTGGCCTTGTGATTTGGAGGACTGGTATAAGAAAATGTTGAATGTAGAGATTAAAACAATTTTTGTCTGGGTCCAGGTGGGAGCCAGTTTGGGGATTCACTGCACCTGATCAAAGGCAGGAAGGAAATCTGCAGGCTATTACTCCAAATTGTTACTGCTGTTACTTTTAACATGCTACCAAATGAGATGATTATACAAAAATCAGAAAAGGCCCAAAGAAGTGCTTCTGCTCTTCAGAAGCATTCAAACTAAGAGATCTTTTTGGCATTTAAAAAATAATAATAATACAATGCAACTTCTGTCCACCCTCAAGTCTAATCCATTGTTGTTGTTGTTTTAAAATAATAAAAATCTGAATAAAATTTGGATAGATTGGAACTCTGTCCCCAAAATGTTGTCTTGTGGTACCTAACTGACCAGCCAAACTATAATTAATAGAACTTCTGTTTGAAGACACTCTTTATTTGAAGGGCTGTCTAGTCCAAATTCATTTTCAAACTTATGTACCTAGAATAGACAGCAGAGCCTTTTAAATTATCTGTCAAGAGTTAGAACAGCAGTCATTTCATTGACATCCACGAAGCCTGCTCTACTGTAATAACATGCATCATATTTCAAATCAAACAGTAATTTGAATTTATAGATTAATTCAAATGTGCATTCTAATGGAAATCTTTACCACTGTTGTATTCCTTTAGTAATGTGCAAATGACAATTTTGGAAATGACTTTTTGGAGATTGAAAAAAAAAATCCTTCCTGCATTCTGCTCTTAGTCTTCTTTTCTCTGCTTGCTCTGCCTCCCCACTGAAAGGGAGTTATAGCATTCCTATACTTTACCCACAACAAGAGCTCTATGAAGCTGAGAGGTGATGATTTTCCCACACTTGTTCCAGGGCTTTTTCATGGTGAGGTTGGATTGAAATATGAGTCTTCCAAGATTTTAGCCACTACAGCACACTGTATTCTTCTATCCTACCTGCATCTTCCTTCTCATCAAACAACTCTATTGCTAGATTTTTGTGCAAGAACAGAAAGAAAGCATGTATCCATGTCAGACATCAACTCCAATATATTTCCTACCCCACATCACAGAACAGTGAAGTCAAAATCTAATTTTTTCAGGGAGGTAGAAAATCTAAATTTTTCACGGAAGTCAAAACTAAGCAAGACTCCATTCATAACTTCTTAAAGTCTACTACAGCCACAGAGAGTTCAGTGTGGCTTCCAGCAGGCCATTCAAATGCAAGAACTGACAGTGGAGAAGGTTGCATGCTGAAGAAAAATATATAAATATGGTATATTGGAAAAATTGTTAGGATTAGGATACAAATGGTCATTACATATTAAAATACACAGAAATGGAATAGAATTAACTCAAAGTTTCAAAAACCAGAAACCATACAAATTGGAAATAGACAGATCTGTCCTTGTGTAAACATGGTAGTTGATGACCAGTACAATCCCTATATTCACCCCAGGTTTTCTGCTCCAGCAGAAATTTGATGTGACGTAACACCAGGCTAATTCTTACACAGTCCTATATATTACTCTTCAGTGATAAGAGGGGAAGAACACAAATTCCCTTCCTTGCCTTTGGAAAATTTACTTGAACAGACTATATAACAAATCTACTTCTCTAGCTGAGATTTCATTTCCATTTTAAAGATGAAAAAGGCAAGTCTATATCTTGTGAAGAGATCATTGTTCTAATAGTTGTTGAGAGAGAACTGTCTCTCTTTCTCCCTTTCGTCTTATATTCAGTTGGATGTGGCTTGAATAGAACCTTTTGGAAAAGAGCTTCCATTAATTATTGAATTCCTCCTGATGGATTAGCTGGCTTTTTTCCTACATGGTATATTGTCACCTTTCTAAACTGCTGGAGAACATGAGGAAAATGTTACCTATTGTGTCTACAAAAAGCAATACTGTTTGAAATGATACCTATACACCTGAAAAATCTTTATTTCTCTTTCTCTGACACCATGCCAGTCCACTTTCTGAGAACATGATTGTAAGAGCTATTTAGGGTACAGGTTTCTTTTTGTAATATTTCATGGTATAATCCTAAAAGCATTAAGTTGAATTTAAAGTTAATATACCAAACTCAGTGGGAACTACCACAAAGTAAGTATATGTAGAATTAACTTAAGAGTCCCCGCAACAGTAAATAATTTGTTGTTTTAATTATGAAATTTAAGAGTAAAGAATTTTTCCAAAAACATATTTATTGATAAGAGCAGTTTGGCAATGAATCAGTTATGCAGAAGATTCTTATTGACCCTAGTGAAGGTTTTCAAAAGTTTCTGTTCTGGATTGTTTGTACCACATTTTGATTATTTATTTTAAGATCACATGGCTTTCAAAGGCAGGCACATTCCTATAATTCTGTGATCTATGGGTACAGGTAGAGATAATTCAGTAGTCCTCAAAGTATTAATTTTAAAATTCAATCTATCACAGTCCACATTCACCACTCTGCCAATGAAATTCTAAAGGAAGTAACACATGAAATAAAACTTCATATCCATGATGAAGTTCTTCATTTTAGTACATAAGTTTGCTTAAAGAGAAATTAATTCATTAGTCTACAATTGCTCATTCTTCTTTAAAAGTAGGGAGAGTGGGAGATTATTCTATGTCAGGGTTGTCAAACTTGTGTCATCATAGCAGCATCACGTGGCATATGGGGACCTTTTTCCCTTCACTTTTTTCCTGGGCGTGGCCACATGATGCATCAGGCCTGCCGGCTGGGAATTTGACAGCCCTGTTCTAGGTCATTCTCTTCATTGACATGGAACACTGGAAACCCAGATTTTTTCCCAGAATTCCTTGCAGTACACTGACATTGTGTGGTTCCTTCTGAGGTAATAAGCCATAAGTTTTTCAAAAGATAGAATATTTTAAAAAAAAATATTACTATAGCTTTATATTTTGGGTTTATATTAAAGCCTAGCTTAGGCATTAAGTTTTCAGGACCATAGGAGTGCTCTAGATAGTCCCCATTCCTGCCAATTTCACCTAAATGACATTGGTTCCTTAAGTCAGGAATTAAGTATGACTACCTGCAGAGGTGGATTTTAACATTTAACATAGCATTTAGCTATGAAGTCACTAGGAACAAAGCCCAATATGATGGTACCTAACCATCTGGAGGCAGAGAAAAAGTGTTACAGCTGCAGACATCTGCAGAGTGATGTCAGTAAGGGACAGGTTTACAATGAAAAGCACAATGGGCAAAGGAGGATCATAGATATGAGAATGAAGAACCCTCAAAGCAGCTTCTGGCTACTACTGGACAATTGTTTCTTTCTGCGTCTATCCCAAATCCTAGGATCGGTGAATAAATTAAGTTGTAGATTGGATTCTATTTTTATTAATTGAAAGACTGTTTTTCAGGCATTCCTTTAAGAGCCTACTCGTGCTGCTTCTGTTTTTAATCAGCTCTTAGATTGTTTTGGTGCTATTAATCTGCTCTTGATTAATTGCAATTTTCTCTGAAACCATTCTTAAAAAGAAATCCATATTACAAAAAAGAAAGAAAATAATTAAAAACAAATTAACTTTGGAGATTTAGGGAATAGAGACTTATTTATCCAAATATTTACTGTATGTGTTTTATGAAAGTTAGTCCTGCTGAATTCAATTAAGTGTTAAATGTTTTAATTTGTTTCATTTAAAACTTGTACATGGCACCCCCAAAAACAAAGTATTCTGAGCAACTTACAACATAAAAGCAATTCTTCTATAAAATAAAACAATGGAGATTTAAAATCAATGTGAACTTTGGTAGAACCTACATTACAAGTTTCACATTGATTATATATGAGTATATGGGGAAGAAGTGTAGTCTCTGCAAAATATATGCACAACAATTCAAATTCTTGGTTCCAACATTTGTTTTGTAATAATTCATCTAGAAGCATTAAGAAAAAATATTATCATCTATTGTAGTCTCTGTAAATTATACATTTACAATATGGTCAGGTAATACAGACTTGTCTTAAAAGATGTGACTAAGTAAGTATTTTAGAGCTCTTTAAACAATATAATGTATGAGTATAGAGGTTCATTCTCTGAGCTTGTGGGTTGTTTCTACACCTGAGCTGCAGATATTTGCCACTATCACAAATATATTGTATTAAAATAACTATGTGTGCATGTTAACCTTCATACTGTCTGTTTAAATTGCACTCATTGTCATGTTTTTCCTCTTCCTCCAGGTCCTTTCAATATGTCCCAAGGACATGAGAGCAGATATTTGTGTGCATCTCAATCGGAAGGTTTTTAACGAACATCCAGCTTTTCGGCTAGCTAGTGATGGCTGCCTGAGAGCACTTGCAGTAGAATTCCAGACGATCCATTGTGCTCCCGGAGACCTTATCTATCACGCTGGTGAAAGCGTAGATGCCCTCTGCTTTGTTGTCTCAGGATCATTAGAAGTCATACAGGATGAGGAGGTGGTGGCCATCTTAGGTAGGATGATGAAGTGGTGGCCATCTTGTATGGCCACTATTACTCTGATACCAATGGGGCATTTTTGAATACTTTAATGTGATAAGGTAATTGCTTAAAATGTCAAGGTGGTACTATCGCCCAGTTCTTGTTGTTTAGCAATTTCTATTTAGAAATGTCGTTGTAGGTAAAATCATTGATGACTTTATTTTTTTGACAAAATTCCAGATTACAAAAGTTTCTCCCATTTAGCTATTGTGATTAATTCTTATTTATTTTTTATATGAAATATTCATATCTTCCCTTTCCCCTGAAGGTTCATAAATACATTTAATTTTCTCCCTTGGTTTTTAACCTAAGAATCCTGTAAGGGCTTGGGCTGAAACAGCAATTAGTCACCTAGGAACAAAAATTGATCAACCTACTTCCTCTGCCCCACCTATCATGGGTGACATGATAGTGGTGTTCCAATATCACAGAAAGCAGACTAGAAGACCTCCAAGGTCCCTTCCAATTCTTTTATTCTGTTCTGTTCACCCCAAATTTGTTTACTCTATTAGTAAAAGTCATTTTGGTGTTTTTTTAAATTCTTCTTTGTGCCCTCATACATTTTGAGAGTAGATTGTGAGAGCATAATTGTTTCAAGCTAGCAGAATAACAGGCAGAAATGTAGCTAGAAATGTAACATGTTTGGCTATTGTGTGAGCTTGCTAAAGCTGTGGTAATGAAGTGTGTGTGTAACATAATAACAGCCTCCCGAAGGAAACATCATAAAATATGCTGCTTAAACCATCAGAATGAGAGATATCATTCTAAAGCTACATCCATCAGAACAGAAATAATTAATTCATAAATAGTGTGAATTGTTTGCTTGGCATAATATTGATTTTCATAGGGAAAAATAAACACACTCACCTTATTTAGATTTAACAATGGGTAAATAAGATAGTCTTTACTTGGGAGAAGCCACAAGAAGCCATATTTAAGCCTGTTGATGGGGAATGAAACTTTAGAGCATAACTTTCTTTGGGCCAAGGCCACATTTGATTACCTGTTTCCCAAAGTAAAGAGCCAAGAATAAATACTAAGATTTGTTTAATTCAGTTTAACTATAAGCTTAATTAAAAGTAGATGGATCAGTTAAATACAGTCGCTATGCTTAAAACCTATGTATTAAATAACCCTATATATTAAATAAATATCCCCTTTCTTCATTTTAAAACTTACAATTTAATAAGCAATTTGGAAAAGCTTTGATGGCTGCATTCAGGATTTCAGAGGCCATGTGATCCTGGCATTTAACATTATGCGGAATCATCCTAATGTTAACTGCCCTAGAAAAGCATTTTTCAAAACAGGGAGTGCCAAAAGATTTACTTAAGGATGTTCTTCTCTCACATGGTACTGTTTCTCCCTCATGAGGCTAATTTCAGGTGGGATTTAGGAATCATCCATATCTGATCTTCTCATTTTAAAAATTGGTTGTGTGGGTAAAGTCAGTCTCTGTCCTGAGGTGATTTGGCTTCTCTTTTAGCAAACTTAGTGGCCCTCAATCTACTTTTAACAATCTGCATGGAATCAATCAATCTTCCCTCAAGGAGGATCCTTCTCTCTTTTCTGTCATCCTGATGACAACAAAGAAAAGGTAGAACAGATGAGAGGGAAGGGAGAAATGATGAGAAAATGAAAAAGATTGAAAAGAGGATGGAAGAAAGAAAAGAAGTAGAAAGATATCATGTCTGTAAACACTTTAGTGTCTGGGCTTACAAGAGTATTCTTCACTCATGTTCCTCAGATAATGTGGCTCTTCATAGAAACCAATTCTTAGAACTGTTTTAGCCCTATTATTTCCCAAGAGCCCATTGATGGATTACACCCTGTTCCTTACAGTTACAGGTACTTTCATTTACCTTGCTGTAGTTACAGTACATGAAAGTCATCTAAAAAAGTAAAAAATAAAAGATGTGTGCAAGAGCAAGCAGAGCTGCACTGTTTAGATACATTTTCTGCTATATATTCACATTCTTACTAGGGGGAAAATATTCTATCCTATTAGAAAATATACAAACTAAGATGGAAGTAGAATAAAATGCTTTGGATAGAATGTGGGGATCTAAAGCTTTCAAGTACACATCCTTCTTTCTAATATGGAAGGGTGTCACGTCCTTCTTAGAGTTCCATTTATCTACAAGCAATTAGCAAAGAATGAATGGAATGTATCTGCAGAAGCAGAAATTTCTACAAAAAAATGTGCCTATTAGGGCAAATTGTGTTAAAATGTGCACAAAAAGGGAAACTTAACAACAGAAAGGAATACATTTGAGTGTGTATGTTAAATCACATATTGATGTGGAAATTGGATGTAGAGTTGGAGTGAAGCCAACTAAGATCAAAATTAGACAAAATTGTTCACTACTGGTTCATATTGATTTGATATATTAGATGGCAGTTGCTTTCTGGGGATAACAGCCAACTAATACCTATACTTTTAGGGGGGAATGATTTACTATCAACCAACTAAAGGTCTTTTGCCAATTAAATGCTGACTTTTAACCAATTACTATTAATTCCTTTGCTACAGTTTGCTATGGAAACATATTAAGACTAGTAAATTTTAGAGAATATTGAATAAAGGTATCTGCTTCTTTTGATATATGGAATAACTTAACATAGAGACCAGATTATTCTTTTTCAATATCACTAGGTAACCTCTTACCAATTAATTGCTGTTAAAGGAAAAAGTCAATAGCCCCACAATTGACTTGATTAAATAATGACCAATTATGCTTTCTAGCCATCCCAAACATGCCAGTCTAAGAAGCCATCCTCCAAATTGCCTTCTGTGTTGTGAAATGAAGCTAGGAGGCCAAGTATCACACTTTCCTATTGCAAAGCAAAGGATTGGATTTTAGTTTCAGTGATTCCACAGCAGCCTGTAATGAGCTACCACCAATTGCATTTAAGTTAGTAGTCCTTGCTAAAGACATCTAAGCTACTGGCCATTCTTTTATCTTATGAAGGCAAAAATCCATAAATTCATTTTCTCCAGAACATGCATGATTGTCATACATTTAGCATGTTCACATTCATCTTTGTTTCCATATTGATTATGTCCTCAAAGTTCCAGTGCTAAGATAGCCTGGGTCTTCCATGTCACTTCTACTGCTTATTCTTGGATGGCCCGGACCTTCTGTTGTACCAGTTCTATTGAGACAAGAAACATCCTTTAGTGATAATGAAGCAAAACAGACAGTGACTTCCTAAAGCATAATTAAAGAGATAAATGTTAGACCAGGGCTGTCAAACTTCAAACCCGTGGGCCGGATACGTCATGCGCTGGCTGCACCCATGCCCAGTTTAGCAAAGGGGGAAAAAGTTGTGATATGTCATGTGATGATGCCATGACAATGCGAGTTTGACACCTGTGTTAGACTATAGATTCAGATATAACATTATTATGTAGTACTAAGGCTTCCTGTTCTCCAAAGCCTAGCAAGAGTTCAATTTAACATCTGTAATGACAAATCACTTTTTAAAGATACGGTAGACCATTTTGGTTTGGCACCTTGATATCCTTGCAGAAAGAATATGGCATGATTTATTAAGTTATATTAAGTGAAACAAATTGAAGAGAAAATAGTGCATATTGATGTTTAACAGTAGTAATTTTACTTTTCTCCCATGTATTTCAACATTTCAATCTTTATTTGATCAGTGACTGGTAAGAATTTCAGTCCATCCTAGCTTCAATAGGAGCAGCTTTAATTACCTTTCATTCTTTTCATCATCCTGGGTAAACCATCCTGTGAATTACTTATTATGTCACCAAGAATTCTGACAGAAAATATAAATTGATCTCAAAGGGAATTGGGCAATAAAGAGTTTGACTAGGCCTTTTCCTAATGTACTTTGTCAAATTGCTTAGCTGCAGTGATTCATGAAGCTGGTTTGTCTTTCAAACAACAGGAAAAAAGTGGTTGGCAGTGGAGCAGCTGCAGAGATGGAAGAATCTGTGCCAGATGAATGAGGAAAACCTCCTCCCATCCTTGAGTTACGCTGCATGAAATGGTAGAGAAGAGGTCAAATAATTGCACCTTCTATTCCTGAAGTTGTCTTATACTAAGTCTCAGAGGCAAAAAAAAAAAAGAATTTGTCAGTGGTAAAGTTGATTTTGAGATATAAGTAGTCCTTGACTTACAACCGCAAATTGAGCCCAAAATTTCTGTTGTTAAGCAAGATATTTGTTAAGTGAGTTATGACCCATTTTATGAACCTTCTTGTCACATTTCTTAAGTGAATCACTGCAGTTGTTAAGTTAGTAACAAGGTTGTTAAGTGAATCTGGCTTCCCCATTGACCTTGCCTGTCAGAAGGTTGCAAAAGGGGATCATTTAACCCCAGGGACATTGCAGCCATCGTAAATATGAACCAGATACCAAACATTCGAATTTTGATCATGTGACATAGGGATGCTGTAATAGTCATAAGTGTGAAAGCTGGTCATATGTCATATTTTTCAGTGCCGTTGTAACTTTGAATGGTCACTAAAGAAACTGTTTCCAGGACTCCCTGTACTTTGCTTAGTATCTGTCTATGGAGGGTCTCAGTCATCCAGATCATGGTTGTCCCAAAGGTGCTTTTCAAAAGGCAGCTGGCCTTTCTTGGTTTTTTTTTCTTTGAAGACGTTTCGCTTCACATCCAAGAAGCTTCTTCAGTTCTAAGTTCTGTCTCAGTTGGCTTAGTATCTTAAACTTAAACTTAATATCTTAAACTATCTACGCATAGTTAGCATAGTCAGTATATTGTAAACACACTCATCTATTAAAAGTCACGGCTGAATCTGTCCTGACTGGGTTCAAGCCTGAGCATGAGACAGAAACTGCACTGGTACTTCTTATGGGTGAATTGCAATAGATCTGGATGGGGGAACCATATCTTGTACTCAGAAGAAATGGCTCCCCCATACTCCCCTAAGTATTGAAACCTTGTTGTCTCAGCAGCATTCAACATTATTAATCATGGCATCCTTTTGGACTATGTATGAGGTTTGAAAACAGGCACCATTCTGGAGTAGGCCTTCTCCTTCCAGAATGTATAGTGCCACTTAGTATTAGTAGAGGGTGGAGAATTTGAGTTCTTTTGCACTCCAATGTCAGGTGCCCTAATGCTTGGACCTCCCCCCAACCCCTATTTCTTTAAGCAGTTACATGAAGCCACTTGGTAAAGTCAACCATTGATTTGGGATGAGGTATTATTAATATAAAAGAGCCAAAGTAGTGTAGTGGTTAAGACATCAGCCTAGAAATGGGAGATCATGAATTCTAATCCCTCCTTAGGTAAAAAGTCGGCTGGGTGATCTAAGCCAGTCATTCTCCTTCCGCCTAAGAAGAGGAAGGCAATGGCAAACCATGTCTGAAATCTTGCCAGTGAAAACTGTAGGAAGTTTTTCAGGCAGTTCTCAGGAGTCAGCAATAATTTGAAGGCACACACAAACACATATACATTCACATGCTGATGATATCCAATTACATATCTCCAGCTTAGGCCAAACAAGAGGTGCAATGGAGGTTAGCAGCTCTAAGGGATGAACAGGATGGAATAAACTCATCCAGCATGATGAAGTTTCTGATTGTGCAGAGGCTGTACTAAATACTTATTCTTAAATTCTGGAAACATTTGGAATTGCACTTAAATGACTACTTATAGGTCAGGGTTAGTTCCATTACCAACAATATTGTTTCCTAATGAGTTCTTTTCCTACTTTGTTCTATTGTGTGTTTTATTTGCTTTAGTATGGAGATGAGAAGAACTGAACCTATAACCACCGACATGCATATATGTTAATGCTATACCTAACTCATATAAATAACCCATTGACAAAGTAAAAAAAAACTGTTGGGAAGGACCCATCCTGACAGGTGAAGCATAAAAGATGAAATGCAGAGCTAATTTAGAGTCACTGCACAACTCTAAAAGGGCTAGAACCAGCCTTTCCTGAATTCCTGGGAGCCTTATCTAATTGTGAAAGCAAATATACATGTCCCAGGATAATGTTGCAGGATCCAATCTGGGTCAGTCACTGGGACTAGAGCTTTCAGACTCATGCTGGAGCCCATCCTCAGGGAACTTCTCTCCACTGGGATGTGAGGTATTCTATGCGTAGTATTTATGTGGTGCCTGGTTGGGTGTGATTTCTTATTGGTTGATTGGGGCATTGATGGCTATTAAGTCTAATTGTTTCCAAGGGAAAGCTGCCAGACTGGGGAGATTCCTTTATTATAGGCAAAACATAATAAAATAGTTTGAATTCTGCATGTGTAGATCTGATTGTTCCTGCCTTGCTATATGACAATAACAGTCCTATAATATTGTATGTTAGCATATTCACAAATTTTCTATTCACTGTTTTCCTCTCTTTGCTTCTGTGTTTTGCCAACTGATCAGATGTGCAATTCAAACCAGTCAGAGACCTGTGGTGAATACAATCAAGGATTTGTGAACTTTTGTCCCACGAAAATCCCTGAAAATTATTGAAAGGAATTGTAATCCTCTAAAAATATTCATTAATGTGTCTCTTTCAGGTTTCATCTTGTTTATGTTTGTAATGTCCTGAAACCTAGAAAATCTGTTTGACCAGAAACAGTTGCAAATGTGTATGTGTGTTTGTGTTTGAAGAGCAATTACTTTCAGCTCTTTAAAAACTGAAGTTGATCAACCAGACCATCTACTTCTCTTTCTAATAGTTATTAAATCCCAGTAGTTACCTCCAAATGCTCAATCTTCATTCAGTTTCCTTATACTTCAAAACCTAATAATTTGTTAGATTGGGCATGTGGCTATGTAGGTTATTAGGATGGGCAGCCCAGTGGATCAAACCATCTTCTTAGAAGTTTGTGATCTCACAAGCCTGGATAGTCAGGCTAACACAGACATCTTGTGGTCAAAGATTACCATTTTTCTAAAGAGACCGTTTTGGATCTTGATTCTATACATTCTTACTAGTCCAGACAAGATGCTGGTCCTAACTCCCCAAACTAGACCGTATGCGGCAAGGCAATTAGATCTCACTTGATGCTTCTTGGGCCCAGATGATTGTGCAGATATGTTTGGTTATATCAAATACATGATTAGGGCTGTAGCCAAGAAAGTCTGTCATCAGTTCCAAGTACACTTCCTTTAAACTTTCTTAGGCAAACTAATAATAATAAACGGACAATAAAACAATCTTGTTAAATATTCTTTTTTTGTGACAAAGTGGCAAATGATGACAACAAATAAAAAAATCACAGCTATATCTGCCATTTAAGTATAACTCTGTTGCATAATAAATTTGTAACAAGCAATTCAGGAAGACCACCTATTAGATCAACATGAATGCCAATACTTTATTAGGATTATAAAATTAGCTGTTCTCATAAATGCTTGTCAATAGCATTGCTGTGTGCATGGTGTTTCTATGTGTAAAAAAAAAAAGATGGCAGCCATGATTGTGTGCAATCAAAGTCCCATTCCTTTTTATGTGCATTGTGGAAGTCCCTGATTCATGCGCCAACCAACTCTTCATCACAGGATTGATTGTATAGCCTACACAGTCAGATATGTATTACAGTTCTCAGATATCTTGAATGCATGACCTCAGACATAAACTTACCGAGATCCTGAGGTCAGCTCCTGCATTTATCTGCCTGTATGTTTTTCTTTACTGACAATTTTATCCATTATCAGGATATTCTGTGCTCATGTAACCCAATTTCTTGGTCTTAAATAATAAAATTGTAGCAAGCAGCAGACTCTGAATTCAACCAATAATAAATTCACGATAAGTGGGCATTAGAACAATCCTCACTAGCACTCCTAACTTTATATTAAGAAATCCATCTCAGGTGAGTGGATGCAAGTTAACTGTAACACAAATCAATCAGCAATAAAAGAGTCCTGTTGTTATATTAATATAAAGAAAAATTCCCATCAGGCTTTATTATAGCCTTCATAAGGCAGCTTTTGTTATATATCTATGATGCTGTCATTCAACCTTAAAACATAAATGGGATAATACATTAAAACTGGCCATTATCTTTAAAAAACACTTTCTGGTTTTTTTATACATTTATCTATGAAGTGTATTTCAACTTATCCTTTGTCCTAGTGTATTAGAGTGATATATAAAAAGCATAAAGCCAAAATATGTTACACTAAAGTACAACAGAGTACTATATAAGTTACAATACAGTACAATTCCTAAAGTTATAAGCTATTAAAATAAATTAGAGGCATAAAAACAGCTGTGTGTAGGAGAAAGTGAAAGCACAGGATTTAATTATTTAATTTAAAATAATATAACCTATTTGGAACAGCATCCATAATGTCTATCATACATTAAAACTGGGTCTTAAAACTGGGTCTTAAAACTGGGTCTTAAAACTGGGTCAGTTCCTACCTTGTCATCTGAGTAAAATAAGAAAAGCATTATTTTTTTAAAAAACTACCCCAAATTATTTATATAACATTTCTCAAATTAGGAATTTATTACACTGCTGTATTTTGCAAAGCTTTGCATAAATCAATCTTTGCATACATGAGAATTGTCTACCCTACCCAAACAAGGTATATGGTATAGGGCTTCCTGCTTTGGTGGGGGGGTTCGACTAGATGACCTACAAGGTCCCTTCCAACTCTGTTAATCTAATCTAATCTAATCTAATCTAATCTGTGCAATACCCAAAAGTACAGAGGTTGAAGGATTTAATTGCTGGATAAGAGAGAAGGAGAGGAGACAGCATTACAGTACTGAACACTATGTGGATGGCAAGAATAATGAGGAATCTGCCAAAGTGGAATTTCAGGCTCATCAATCTTCCTTATTTGATGACCTTATTAGTGGCCTTTTTTCTCTTTGAATAGCTCTATAACGTGCAAGTATATTGTCCAATCCTTTGTCTGTCCCTCAAGAAGCATAGGGCACTGGGGACCATCTTGGCAAACTGTGCTGTTGCCAATGCAGTCTCATCAGATAGAATTTGATTAGCTCTTGAACATCATTAACATCAGTCTTCATCTCCAAATGTTTGGCAAGCTGTGCAGTTTTTCTGTCATCTCTTTGTATGTTTCTTCACAAGTCTATTTCTCTTTTGTATCTAATGCCTATCCGTATCTTCTACATAATTACTGTATTTGCCTTAAAACTTGCAATGACCCCTTCTGACCATGGACTACATAAGTGATATCATATTCAGCAATAGAAATAAAACTTTAATATTGTTTAAACATTGTTTAAAACATGCCTGAAAGAGGTAATAGTCTAAAAGGGAAGGATTGCCAAGAACATTATTGATTACAAACAAAATATTGAATGGGATCTCCTGTATTATCCATTGTGTTTCTAACTTTGGAACAAGCTACCAATGAATCAATCTTCAGAAAATGTTGTTGTGATCCAAATGGTAACATCTGAATGACATGAGGTGGTTAGAGTGCAGTACTGCAGGCTACTTCGGCTACCTGCTGGCTGGCTGCAATTTGGCAGTTCAAATCTCACCAGGCTCAAGGTTGACTCAGACTTCCACCCTTCCGAGGTGGGTAAAATGAG
>JANHFL010004930.1:14749-35252 GCA_032468155.1 Oxyrhabdium leporinum
TCACCAGGCTCAAGGTTGACTCAGACTTCCACCCTTCCGAGGTGGGTAAAATGAGGACCCAAATTGTTGGAGGCAATATCCCGACTCTGTAAACCTCTTAGAGAGAGCTGTAAAGGACTATAAAGTGGTATATAAGTCTAAATGCTATTGCTATTGCACAGACAGATGCAGTGGCTATAATACAGTATTGCAGGCCAATTTTGCCCATTGCCAGGAGTTCAATCCTGACCATTTCAAGATTGACTGAGCCTTCCATCCTTCTGAGATTGGTAAAATGAGGACCCAGATTGCTGGGAGCAATAGACATTCGTAAAGCACTCAGAGGGTGTTGTAAAGTACTATGGAATAGTATATAAGTTCAAGTGCTATTTCTATAACTGATAATCTTAAATACACAACTATTTTCTGTGCTGAAAAGGGATGTATGGATTAGTTGATTTTTTATTCAACATTCTTTTATATGTCTGATCCATCCTGTTTCTGCATAAATCTGAAATTTGTTTTAGGCACCCAATACTTCACATTCTTTTAACAATTCTTTTCCAAAATGATAATTCAGTATAACTCTACTCTCAGATATGCTTGCATTTAAATGATTAAAAAACTTATCACTGCATTTACAGGAATATGACAATTTTAAGATAACCCTTTCAATCTGCATATTTGAAGAAATTCTTAAAATGCAAAGGGACTGAAAACCTTAAGCACCCATAGTTTGGTGGGGTTAACTGGTATAGGGTTAATTTGCTAGGATTTAAGTATCAGCTTTTGAGAGTAAAAACAGTTCATACTCTGTTGCACAAAAGCTTCTACTGTGATTCTTTGCTTAAGTGCCCTGTGATCTTTCTGTTGCAGCAGATGGATGTCAAAAGAGGGCTGTACAGATAATATTTTTGATGTAAAAGTTTTGATATTTCAGTTGAAGCACCTTTTCAAAGCAGCACCATAAATTAAAACAGACTTCTCTGTCTACAGAAGCTTAATTCACCATTTAAAACTTATTTTTAATTCCATAAAAATTTGCGTTGGAAAATTGTGAATATTACTATAGTAGTGCAGTCTCAGAAAGCTCTACAATATGTAAAAATATAGCTGACCAGCTATGAATGGGCCCACCTTGTGCATTTGCTTTCTTCAACTCCTTTATTTGTTTCAGGATCAGCATATGATACCATCTTAAAAGCA
This sequence comes from Oxyrhabdium leporinum, assembly GCA_032468155.1. Lineage (NCBI taxonomy): Eukaryota > Metazoa > Chordata > Lepidosauria > Squamata > Cyclocoridae > Oxyrhabdium > Oxyrhabdium leporinum. The sequence continues at coordinate 15,935 of JANHFL010004930.1, forward strand.
GACAAAGCAAGAAGGAATAGATTCAGTGATAATGAAGAAATGGAATTTTAGTTATAATACAAAGGGCTGAACAGTTCTTGGAAGCAGAGGTGTTAGGAAAAGTTCTGCACTAAATATATCTGCCTGCTGTACTGGATCCAGATCATGTCATAGCAGTGTATGCCAATGTCACATAAATACCATGCCTATATTCTGTATACAAAATGTCAGAGTCATCCTTGGAAATTTAGTGCAAAATGTGGGCAACAAAACTGGGAAAGAGGTTGATGGGATGACTGTGGAGGGATTAATTTCGTGCAGCTAATTTGCAACTCAACTGCCTTTGTGCAGATATTTTTAATGGAAAATATACATAGAATATTTTTTTTTACTATATGGTCAAAGATATTTGAAAGCTGCCATGCTGAAAAGAGTTTTGAAATGCTTATTTAGATGTTTCTTAAACAAAAGGGCATACTGTGCTACCAGACAGTTTTGAAGAATCCTCCTGCTTCAGAAAAGTTTTCCTGTCATATGTGATGGTGACATGGCTCTAGATGTCAGTCTAATTCTTTTGATCTTGCTTTGCTTAAAGATGTCAGAACCTTATTGAAATAAAAAGGTTGTGTAGCTTCTGTATATACTAGACCTCCAAGCCAATCTTATTTGACTTGGTAGGACAGTCAGTAAGAAGCTCATTTATTGGTCTAGCATAGCTTTCCCCAATCTAGTAACTAGCGCATAGTGAAAATTCTGGGATTTACAATCCCAGTCTGTCTAAAGCATAAGTTTGTTCTAGCATTAATTTTTATATTAAATTATTTTTTTCACTTCATTAACAGTGTATTTCCACATGAAAATGTCTACTGCTTATCTCTGTTATTTTTCTACCCTGAAGTCTTTGTTTTACTGCAGTCAAGATGTAGTGTTTCAATGTATCTCAATTCAACAGCGACTTCTTACTTTGCAAATTGCATTCAAAATGCATGGGAGCTGCATTTATAATTTCCCTTGTATAGTTCCCAATCAGTGCAATTAAATTCTTCCCCCTTAATTATAAACTTCATTTCTCTCTGTTCTCTCCCTTAAGTGTCCAGTCTTCAGAGTTTCATCTTATATTGCTTTTCTTCTAAATGCAAAGATATGTGTGCTTACCCATGGGAAGGCTAATATTTAAAGTGTTATTAAATACATCTAGACCATTAGCTAAAACCAACACTCTAATCACTCTTTTGATGTTAATTCTGAAAAAAAATTACTTAAACTTGTTCTCAAAACTTCCTTCATAAAAAAAAATGTAGAAAAAGCAAAGAAAATTCATTCCAAAGTGAGAAAGGAATGAGGATTAGCTGAATTTTATGTCCTTAGAAGCTACATTAATAACTATGAACTTTGACAGGATCCTCAACTGCTAGCTGCTCAACTCACAAGCAGATTGCAAAAAATGTCAGTTCTTGCTGTCTACTCGTGAGGAGCTGCTGTTTGAAGTACATATAGGTGCTCTCCTGATCTCTCCTTTCTTCAGAGAGATTTCACTTGTTCAGAATCTATAGTCAGCTGCTAATTTCAGCCATAGGGTTATCTCTGCTTCTTCAAGGATGTCTTCAATTAGTCATGTCTTCACTGGAAGTCAGACATGGACAGCTATACAAATTATTTAAATAGATGTAAACAAATCTACAATATTTTTTCCAAGATCAACAGCCAGAAATGAACAGCAGAGAAAACATTTATCCATTTACTGAAACATATCTGTGAAGTCAGCACCAGCCTTGTAGTCAAGCAGAGTTTTGTGATTGGCAGATATTGGAAGGCTGCTCCTAGACTCCTTGGTGAGCCCTTTTGTTGAAGGACACAGTTGTGTATGTTACACAACTTGCCCTGAACTCTATATTGAATTTGCTGTGGTGTAATAGACATTACAGTATCCTATCTCTGTTAGTTGCAAGGGAGTGTGATGGCTCAGTGGTTAAAAACACTGAGCTTGTCAGCCTGAAAGCAGACAGCTTGGGTTTGAGATCTGAGCACCATGAGACAGGGTGAGCTCCAGTTACTTGCCACAGCTCTTTCCAGCCTAGCAGTTCAATAGCATGCAAATATGAGTAGATAAATAGGTACCATTTTGGTGGGAAGGGAACAGCATTACATGTGCCTCAGTGTATAGTCATGCTGGCTACATGACCACAGAAGTGTCTTAGGACAATGCTGGCTCTCTTGGTTAAGAAATGGAGAGGAGCACTGCCCCCTACTGTTGGACACAACAAGGACAGGGGAAATATTTATCACTTTATCAGGCCAGTAATTTTCTGTGTAAAGAGTAGGCACCAGGCACCATCTAGGCAATAGTTTATATCAACACTATTGATTTCTTATATATCATAAATAGGTAGACAAGCAGCTGTTTCCAGGCTAGTTTCATATTATGCTTATTCAATTAATTCTTTCACCAAATCACATAGTTATTAATTATTAATTAATTGTTCATGTATTTATATGGTTTTATTATGCTGTTGCAAACCATCCAGAATCACTTAGGTGAGATGGAGTAGAAATTTAATAAATAAATTAATCATCATTCATTTCTATGCTTACAAAGGAATCTAGGATATGCAAGCAAGTAGAAAAGTAGTGTATTTCAGTGAGAAAATGAACATGCCACTAAACATCAGCATTTTAGAAATTTGTTGTTTTAGGTTATGAATAATATTTAATTATCAAGCAAGCACATCTAGAAACAGTACACTGAAAACAAGGACATTTTAACAAGTTTTGTTATACTGTGGTTATGAACAGGAAGAACAGTTAATTCCTGAATAAATACATTTAACTACCATAAATAAATAAATAAATTTTAAAGCAGCACAAAAAGCATGTTATTAGCAGCAAACTCAGCAGGACAAGCATTTACTTTCTGCCATGGTGTTATCTAAAAATCATTAGTGGAATTATGTTATTCTTACTAAAGCTATTAAATCCATTCTAAAATATTCATTTAGAGTCCTCCTATAAATTGTATTACAAGAGGTAGCTGCCTGACCCAAATAAAAAGTTCAGGCAAATTCAAACAGTTTGCATCAGATTTACAACCTTATTATGTGCTACGGTTGAGAGTCCACTCCTTCTGCCATGTTACTCTTCTAAACAATTATGGTAAGATACAAGGAAGTTGACAACAAGAAGCTGGCCTATTTCCACTGCTAGACCTTGACAGAGGCAAGGAGAGCTATCACATTCTCTGATGCAATTTGATGCAAGATACTGTCAAGGTTCCAAGTAATACATCCCATTCAATAAGAACTCCCAGGCAGGCATATTCCTCCAAGAACATTTTACTGGGACATATCAAATTGGCACACACTTGGTGGAAAACCGGCCCTAAGTTCCTGCCTGTTTTACATCCAATTAAAAGTAAAACTTTGTCACTTCCCCACAGAGTCTCCAGTCACATGGTCCAATCAGCATGTAATCCAGTTGCTAGGTGACGTCAGTCTCCACCTTTCAAACACCTGCACCAACATCCTTGATTCCCAGGATAAAGAATTTTATTTAGGCTACAACATCCCAGCTATCTCTACACCCCCCTCCCTGGCTCCTTTGCTCCAGGTTCTGTCGGCCCTGAAGCAGTGAGAAGAGAAACCTCCCTAGAGAAAAATTAGAAAGAGAAAATGGCCACAGTTAGACCAACTTCAGGGTTGACAGATACTTTAAAGGCATTGCTTGATCAGTAGCATCTAGTGAGTCAAGTAGCCTATAATAGTCCCACATTTGACTTTTAGCTAAACAAGAGGAGACAAAACTACTTTCTTTCATATTTTGGGCATTAAAGACAATTTTAGAGATATGACCGAATGTCAACAGCAAACGTTTAGTCTTGTGGACTGCCACCATCCTGCTCTTGAACCTCTATGGCATTATGCAGTATACTGGTAAATTGAAGGCCATGCTAGATACATCTGTATATATCAGCGTTCCCCAATCTTTCTTGCTTTGCGGATGGGTGGGAGGAGAGGGAATGGTTCTGGTGAGCGGTGGGCAAGTGTGTGCACGAATGTCCAGCTCCATTTGCACAAGCAGCGAGCACACCGCACGCACAAATGGAGCTGTTGTGGCCTGTCAGCCGCCGGACCCTCCAACAGCCAAATCAGAGGAGGAGAAGGAGGCATGGGTCAGCATCAGGGCAACCTGGGAGCTCCATGGGGGAAGAGGGAATGCAGCCGGCAAAGAGAGAGAGAGAGAGAGAGGTGGAGCCTGGGCCATCTGTCAGCCCTCACATGGAGAATCAACAGTCCATAGGTCTGGAGGTGGTTGATGAAGAAGAGGAGGAACAGCAGGGTCAAGTGCCTGATGTGCAGCTGCGCAGAAGGCAGAGAAGAGGAGAGCAGTGGATAGCTGTGGGCCGATCCTGGAGAAGGAAGCACCTTAGCTCTGGGAATAAAAGGTAGGGGGCAGAGATGAATAGGTGTGGCAGACAACTATTCATCTTCCAGCCGGACGGACTTGTTAGCCTGCGAGAGAAACTTTTTGCCGTGGGTGCTGGCATTCCTAATAAAGGAATCTTTTGAGTTCACATCAGAGGATTTGTCGTGTTTGGGGAGCTGGGTCAGAACAGGAGCTCATGCAAGTGGAGTTATGCATGTGTGCTCACCCACCACTTCCATGGCCCCCTAGTATATATCTTTTTATATCTTTACTTGATAGAGGTATGTGAAAACACTTGACAGTAATATGCATAGAAGAGGACACTAAAATCTGTTCTATTTTACATGAATCATATATTTATTTTAATACAAATATGCAGATTGTACTTTAAACAAAATAGTCTGTTTGTCAAAACATCTTATGGACTGCATTTAGTAGAAGAATCTAAAATATATTAATGCTGGTGTATCACTGGGGAAGCGCTATAACAATAGAGCTGTGATATATTTCTAAAAAAGGAACTATATTTAAACGGGATTTATCCTGAGCTCCTGAGATCAGTTTCTAAAACTTTTAGTTTATTAATAGCAGCATACGAATCTGCCTATGCTTCATTTTTTTCTCCCAAGGTATTTTTCACAATTGCTTCCTAAATTGAGTAATATGTTACTCAACTACAACAAATGAGCCTTCTCAGCAGTGGTACCTCCATTTCTGAACACTTTTCCTCTTATTAAGGTTTTACAATCTTTTCAACACCAAGGGGAGAAAAAAAATCCTTCATTTTTATCAACCCATAGAATCCCACTATACTGACTATAATCTATATAATTTATTCTGCACCTCATCTTTTTTATTTCCAGTTTGTTATGCATGAAAATGTGGACAAAAATGCTTGAAAAATTAAATCAAACAAGTCTCCTTCCAATCCCAGGTGGCTAAATGGACACATCCATATCATTATTATTATTTTTGTCGCAATAATATGGCAACAGTTAGCCAATGCCTTTTTGTGGGCTGATTTTCAAATTTTATAAGAGCCTATAGCTCTGTTTTCCCTGGAGGAGTCCTTTCTACACACAATGTTGTGCAGATTGTTGAAGCTTGGCAGAAAAGAGAAGCCATGAAAAGAAGTGACACTCACTTTCTGTTGTTGAAGTGGAGTGGCAGAAGTCACTATTATCAAAATGTAGTGTCCAGTAGAGGTGATCAGAAGTGCCACCAGCAGATGAGCCTCTGCGGGGCAGATCAGCATGACCCATGTCCTCCCCTCTCCCCCAATCCTGGTAAGCAACACTTTAAAGTGCTGATAGTACATTTCTCGTGTCTTATTAAATTGCCCTTGGTCTATTGGTTAGAACTCTTGAAAAAACAGGAGGATTCAGATGCAGCCTTGAAAATTAATACCCCAAGTATGCTTCAATCCATCCTTTTAATTCTTTTCTTGTCCAACTTTTTGGGGACTAGAGCAAAGCAGTGTCTGTGCCTCTAGCACATTTTCTGGCCCTGGGGATGTGACCCTCTTCTGCTAAAGACTTATATGCAGCCTCAAGAGCCTCTATAAAGTTGCTGCTGAACTGTAACAGAAGGGGAAATTATTAAATACATTAATTATATCAAGTGTATTATAATACTTTATTTTAATTTGTTTTAACATGACTTCTGGGCAGGACTTAGTTGTGTAAGAGTACAGAGTGATAGTCCCTTGCTACCATACTCTACTTTATTTAGTAGATAAAATAGAAGCAGGCTGGTGGAATGAGATAGACAGACAACAGAGAAAGTGATATTCATTGTCGTGGCATCTTCCCAAGCATATGAGCTAGTATCTGTAGTGTAGTCTGGCACTCATTCATTCATTTTTGTGATGGCTGTCTCAATCAGGCAGAGTTTGGAAGTAAGATTTGAGATAAGTTTGCACTGACTCATACTCAGAATACAAGTATGAGAATATGAGATTCTGAGTCGAGTGTTTTAATACAGTGTTTCTCAAACTTGGCATCTTTAAGATGCCAGAATTATCTCGCCAGCATGGGAGTTGAATTCTGGAAACTGAAATCCACACATCTTAAAGTTGCCAAGGTTGAGCAAACACTGGAATTACTGGATTAGTAGTAGTTCAGAAGTACAACTGACCATAGGACACTGTGTTTCTCTTGCCATTTCCCTTTGGGTGCTATTGTAGGAGTTAAAGCTAGATATTAATATTCTTTGGAAATTATCAGATTTCTGGACAGAAAAATTGGGTGGATAATTTCTCCAAATTTAACCATGAGAAAGAAATAGTTTTCCAATAATATCTTAATGTTGGATTTTCCCTGGTAGCATGGATAACAAAAAAATAAAATAATAATAATAATAAAAGCCAATCAGAGGCATTCTTTCATGATGGACCGGTACTTCCCAGGAAGCCAGAGAAGCTGCAGAGACCTGAGGAACTGAATATGCAATGAATGGCAGGACACATACAAACAGTTCTTGGCCACCTTCTAATTGAATTCACTGCCAGAACATATTCTATATGTGAGGATTTCATTGGATTTGTTTTCTTTTTTGAAAGCAGAAGTTATTGTTTCTTTGAATGGCAGAAAGTTTTAAAAGAACCTAGCCTTGGAGAACAATAACAAGACCCAGTTTCTGACAGAGGAACACACCATGGAACCCCTGAAGTTATTTTCTTGCACTAAAAATTCCATGTAACTAATTTACTTGAATCCCAGTTCTTCCAAAAAAGCTTCAGTGGGTAACGTTCTCTTTCATAATTTCACCTCCAGTGTTTAGAAAGCACAGATACAAGTGACTATTTTATTATTTTTGTAGCATAATGGCTCTTTTTTCTTGGGTGCAAATGCAAACTCATAATTTTTTGGGGGTAGGCTTCTAATAAAAAAATGATTAAGCAGATGTCTATTTTGCAGTTGACCAATTGGCAGCATTTGGGATTATATTTAATAGAATCAAAAGAAATTTAACCTATTTGGGATTCTCTGGCAGTCTCTCATAATTATTTATTTTCTATGACCAATATTTTCATGCATCTTCAGAAGAATCATACAAGTATGAAATCTAGTATCTGACAGATCTCTAGTGTAGAAAAAAGTGCCAAGTAGTTTTCTTAGTCCTTAACGATGTACTAACTAGTACAGATACCTTTCACTTACTGACTGCATTTGGGACTGACAACTCTGTGGCTAAGCAATGTGGTTATAAAATTTTAAAAATCATGCAAATGCACATACAATAGAAGTCCGGCAGTTCTGGCTAAGGTCATTAAAGTGAATCACCATGAACTGTTACGCTAAATGTTCTGTGACTGTCCTGTAACTTCCTACCAGCTTTCCCATTGACTTTGCTTCTCAGAAGCTGGCTGTGAAGAACACAGATGGTGATCATATGGCTGCAAGAGCATTGTGATGGCTGCAACTTTAAGTATGGTTATAAGTTCTTCTTAATTAGCATTGTTGTAACTTCAAAAGGTCCCTGAATGACTGGTCAGCAAACAAGGACTATCTGTACTAATGGTACATTATACTTCCATTCAGACTTTTTCCAAGCTAACCTCAAGACGTTTGAGAAGATAGCAATAGCAATAGCATTTAGACTTATATACTGCTTCACAGTGCTTTTACAGCCCTCTCTAGGCAGTTTACAGAGTCAGCATATTGCCCCCCAACAATCTGGGTCCTCATTTTACCCACCTTGGAAGGATGAAAGGCTGAGTCAACCTTGAGCCTGGTGAGATTCGATATGACAAATTGCAGGCAGCCGGCAGTCAGCAGAAGTAGCCTGCAGTACTGCACTGTAACCACTGAGCCCCGCAGCTCTTTAAGATAAGATAGTTATCAATCAGTAAGTATAGTGGTCAGTTATAGCTCAAAACATCTGAATTTTTTTTAAATGTTGCAAATGTAGTATTTAATTCATAGTGGACACATTTCTTCTTACAGTAAAGGGGAAAATAATCTGTTTCATTTCATAATTCAGAAGCTCCATAATTTGCTTTTGAGGCTGCTTTCCACCCTGCCACTGAGAATGTAAGATTGCCATCCATCTGGTATCTCCCAGGTGACCCTCTGGAAGCTGAGAAGAAAAATTCTCTCTGAAATATCTCAGATTGGGTTAGCAGCACACAGTGGTGCACACAGCATTCAGGAAGAAATGAGGCAAAGCTTCTCAGTTGTAGTCTTGGGAAAGGAATATTGTTGGATAGGAGATAACTTAATGCAGCAGAAAGAATGCATACTCAGAGAGAAACATTTAGAACAATGCTTTTCAAGCTTGGCAACTTTAACATGTGTGGATTTCAACTCCCAGAATTCTCTAACCAGTCTGGGAATTGATGTCCATACATTTAGAAGCGTCAAGGTTGAGAAACACCGAATTAAGATGATAGCATTTTAAAGAAAATATTCTAGAGGTGGGTGCTCGTGATATGGAAAAAAACCCCCAAAGATAAACATTATTTAAGAAATAATGTAATAATAAGAAAGTCTGATTGACTCAAGTTTATCTAAAGCTGTGTGTGTGCTATTGGAAAGTGAGTGAGTCAGGTACAGGTATGAGCCACACAAGCAAGAAGTGGTAGAGAAAGGAAAGCTGAGCTGAGAGAGGAAGAATGCAATGAAATCTTTTGAGAATATCAATCTAGCTAATATGATAGCATGTGCAAAGTAAGCATTTTGCAGAGAAGTATGCAAAGTCTCTATTGATACGTCAATTATCCCTAGTGGTCAAACACAGAAAGCCAGTGCAATGCCATTAACTAGTGCTGTTTCACTGAGAGCCAGTTAAGACCAGAAGTTCTAGTGCCATTTAGGGCACAAGCCAGCTGGGTGATCTTGGGCCAGTGACTCTCTCTCTCAGCCCTAGGAAGAAGAGGGCAGCAACAAACCAGTTTTAAAGGAATTCCAAGAAAACTATCATGCAGTAGTTGCCAGGAGTACACACAGATTCAAGCAGACACATGCACAAATACACACACACAAAGTAAGGAAAAAGTTTCAACTTATTGGTGTATTAAGAAGGGGCATGGCCAAAAAGCAGACAAACAGGGTTGCTGTGAGGCACCACAACAAGTGTTTTATTGCAAGAGAGAGTTTGGGCTACAGTGGTTTGAATGGTAGAACCCGAAGTGGCATACCTTAAATGTTTTGTTTAAATTGCAGGGAGTTCTGAGATTTGTAATTTCATTGCATAGACATAAACATTTAGATTTAGTTAGTTAGATTTCCTACTATAAATGCTAATTTAGACATGAAGACTTGTGAAAGAGCAAATGCTGATTGCAGTAGCCCAAACCTTTGATTCTGAAGCACTCCTTTAGGACCTGTGAGCTTTGATGGGAGTAACCATAGAAATCATAACTTATTAAATAAGCTATTCACAATTTCCTCGTGATAAAGGAATAAAGTGATGATGCCTCCCCTTCTTCAGAAATTTCACTTGTTTATCTATCGTGACTCTAGATGACAGCCACTTTTTCTTGCTGCAGGTTGAATTGCTACTTTTAAGAAATGACAATGTTGACTTTTATTATTTTATTTATTTTCCATAAACTTTGGTTTTTAATTGCCTTTTTCATTCCTTTACTAGGTAAAGGGGATGTTTTTGGGGACATCTTCTGGAAAGAGACCACTCTAGCTCATGCGTGTGCCAACGTACGGGCCCTAACATATTGCGATTTGCACATCATCAAGCGGGAAGCTTTGCTGAAAGTTCTGGACTTTTATACAGCTTTTGCAAACTCTTTCTCAAGGAACCTCACTCTAACCTGCAATCTGAGGAAACGGGTAAGATCTCTTTAATCAAATTTTACTTGGAAGGTTGTTTGTACAGTAGTGATCTAATTTTCAGGTCAGTAGCTTCTCTCCAAGGGACCAGTTTGGATTCTATGTGTTTAGCTCAAGAGTACATGAATGTTGTGCTTTTTTTCCCCTATGAATGTTGAGACTAAACCCGAGAAAAATTAATAATAAAGAGGTAGTGAGGCTATGCAAGGAGACTAATAGATAGAAAAGCCTATGGTTATAACTGGATGAACTATGCTATTACTAGAAAATTTCTGGGCAAGCAAATGCAAGAATGGAGTAAGCAGAAGAGTCTGGAACATTTTGGAGTGAGTGGTCTATAACAATATAACAATGCAAGAAGGAAAGAGAGAAAATGTAGGAAATCTGGAGAAAGAAGGTACAGGGAGAACATCAGGTTGGAGTTAAAATGTTGTCTCATTTGATTACTCTTCTCGTCTTCATCTTCCTCCTCCTCCTCCTCCTCCTTTCATGCATACTTATTCAGTGCATGTTCCTAAAACTCTTCCCAGTTCCCTGAATTAATGTAACATATTTTTAACCAAATGTGACTGCAAACTAAGTCAAGCTGAATTTTTTGGCTTCACTTCTACTTTTTTGTTTTTTGTTTTAATTGTATATTTAGTTCACTCAAATGTTAAGCTTCCTCCATCTCAGGTTAAGCTTCATCTCATCTTAAAGAACTCAGGTGTTATTGGTATAAGCACTTAATACTGTGCTCTTAAGAGTAACCTAGATATGACAAAAATAATAAAATAGCAACTGCAAAAAAATCTTCATATTTTATCAAGCAACAGATCTCCCTATCAGTTGGAGAATGAATTATCTATTAAAATTTTTGTTTAGGATTATTTTAGGAGATGTCTTAGCTTTATGTCACTGAGAAAAGATGTTCTCTTTTTTATGCTGGTGTTTCAAAAACAGAGTAATAATTGTGGTATAAAAATTGTCTGCATGAGCGATTCTCATAAGACTGATGAACAGATTTATAGAGCATTAACGCCAATAGTTTACTTCTGGAATAGATTTATTTATTTTCTACAACCCTATTTATCATGGGATTAGACATTTGTAGGCACAAAAGATCTCCACTTATGATAGTTTGTAACCAAATCCACACAGTAAAGCATATGTGGATTTTGAATTGGTGGAATACTCAGGAGACCCATCTCTATTTCAGCATATGAAACACTGCCAGTAATATGAAGATGTCCAATAGCATGCATGTATCATCCATAATTCCAGATGTAGATTAAAACTGAAATCTGATGCATATTTATCCTCTTACTAGCAATGTATTTTTCACTATGTAAATTTATGAATTGTAAATTCAGCCAGTTTGGTAGAACACAAATTGTTCTGAAATTTGAATTGGTTCCATGGCCTTCTGGCTGCTAAACATATGTTCTGAAAGTTCTGGTTAACAACAGAATCTCCAGAGATTATAGCTTTGGTTTCAGGTTTTGTTTGTCTTTAAAGAAAAAGACCAAAAACATTACATTTTGTAAAGAAAAAGTCAAGTTTCAGATTCCAAAGCTGTGATTGAATTTGATAATGAAGATGGACTTTATAGAACTTTTTGTCAGCCACTGTTTTAATTTCTCATCAACATTTAAAGTACTTTTTACTGTTTCTATTGATTTCCCCAAATTTTCTAAAAAGGGCTTCTCTGGTATTTTAAAAATATGGCCTTTCCTTTCAAACAATATGCCTTACATTGATTTGAAACTGAGAGTGTGAGGTGAATGCCTCCAGTTCATCACAGAAATTATATTTTTGGAGAAATTGTATATTCAGAACTGAGAACAGGTAGTAAGACTAATCAAATATTCCTGCCATCTTTTAGCTCTGAGCACCATTTGTATTTTGCTTTTCTATTTTCTTCCAATCTTAAAGATCTTGAATGTATTTTTAAAATGTTTGATTCTTTTGAAGATCTTTTTTTAAATGAAAATGGGTTTCTGTTTACATGGCAGGAAAGTTTTCTCTGCTGCTCCCATTTTACAGCAAGACTGTTTTGATTAGTGGTTTGTGTTTCCTTTAAAAAAAAATCATTGCTGAAGAATGTAGGGGATTATACCAGTGGCATCATTCTATCAGTTGAATATACCTTATTTTTTATTCTTGTTCAAGTCCCAATTAATAAATGAATGCTGCTTGCATGGGTTGTTGTCCAAATGTTTTCACATGCCCTAGAAATTGTTTACATTTTTGTTTCCCCATAAGTATTACAGAAGAACTAACAGAATATATACATATGAGTAAACTCTATCTAGCATTATTTAAATAATAAAAAGGAACCTGTAGCCCTTTGGGTAATTTATACTCCCCATCACCTTTTCAACCATGTCCATTGATGAAGGATCTTGGGACTTAGAATATAGCACTTCTAAAAGAACAGAGATACCATTTCTTTTTATCACTGTTCCAATAGATATAGCCAAATGATTTCATTTAAGAAGGCTGAGTATTCATCTTTACTTCTTAAGCTAGTTTAGATGGCTTTAGTTAGCTTTGGAAACAGGACATAACAACCTGCATCCCAGCAAAATAAAAATAGCCCCTCTTTATATATTTTATGATCTTGCAATGTACTATATACCAAACAAAGACACAAGAAAAATAATTTTCTGGAAGAATTCTTAACGTGAACCAAAGAATAATCTGCTAAGCTATTAATAGGTATTTTCTCACCTTTCTTTCATCTCTGCTTCCTTCTTAAGGGAAAATTATAGTGGGGGTACCTGTCTTGGGTGGATATTATCTCCAGCATTTATGGGGCTTTCTCACAGGATTCATTCTTGCGGTTGTTAAAGGAAGTTGGCTGTTATAATCAATTGTTTGACTGTTTGACAGGGCTCATGTGTAGGTGATTTCTGGATGGTAAATACTGGAAAAAGTTACTGGGGCACTGGATTGCACTGGAAATTCCTTTCTAATAGTCAGAGGCTGCAAACACATAGTCATTATACCACATCATACACTAAACAAGCTGCATAGTCAAGAGTTATTAGAAGCTTTAAAAGATTCCAAACTACCATGATAGACTCTGTTTCTTCTCTTATTTCCTCCATTAATTTTATCCACCCCAGAATGTGTCTTTTTCAAGGAAGTAATAAACTGTTGATGCAATCTAGCTAAATTATGAAGGAGTTATACGTGACAAAAATCAGTATTTTTCCTTTTTTTTATCTATCAATAGCCCTTACAGTATTCTTTATAAACTTCTAAATCTCATCTCTGCTATATAATTTGCCCTCACAATTAACCTTTGCAAAGCAAAGGAGGGAAAAGAGTATTTGCTACTAAAATAATCAGGTTGGGAATTGTTATATATTTATTGAGCTGATCTGATGTTTTTTTCATGCTGTCCAACTTCAACCAAATTATTCAGAGAGAAACTTTTCAGGGCCTGCTGCTAAACGAGGTCTTTTCTATGAGGAAAACACTTTTTCTATATCAACACTATATAATTTAGAGCTTCTGAGATTTGAAGATGTAGTTGAAAGACCCAAAGTTTTTCACTGATTAATAAGAGGAAGCTAATTTTATTACAGAAAGTATATTTTGGAGTGGGAAGGTTAAGGAATTGACATTTGACAGTATTGTGTTACTCAAGTATTACAGTGATAAGGAACATGGGAGTGCCAGAGTAAAAAGTCCTCTATGGAACCCTTTTATTCCAGAGGAACAACTAGGTAAAAATGGTTGATGGAGAATATATTCCATTAGAAAGATAACTATACTGATTATGTGTAAATATGTATGTATCTATGTATGTAAGGTATGTATGTATGTATGTGTGTATGTATGCATGCATGTATGTACACACATGCACGCACACAAACATGCACGCATACACATATATACACACACACATATATAAAATGCACAAATATGTACACAATACATGATAGGAAAACATACCATTCATAGCATTACGTATATTGCAAAAAAAATGCAAATGTTTAAGACGTTACACTATGCTTGCACACTATGAAAACATGCATATAAAATGTATATATTAGGAAAAGTATACAGGAAAAGGCAATACATAAGTAGAAAAAAGTAAAAAGTAAGACCACACCTAGAATACTGAATCCAGTTTTGGTCACCACACTATAAAAAGACTCAAAAAAAAAGTGCAGAGAAGAGCAACCAGGATGATTAGGGGACTGGAGACTAAAACATAGGAAGAATGGTTACAGGGACTGGGCATGGCTAATCTAGTGAAGTGAAGGACCAGGGGAGACATGATAGCAGTGTTCCAATATTTGAGGGGCTGCCACAGAGAGGAAGGGGTCAAGCTATTTTCCAAGGCACCTGAAGGCAAAACAAGGAACAATGGATGGAAACTGATCAAGAAGAGATTCAATCTAGTAACAAGGAGAAATTTTCTGACAATGGGAAAACTCAACCAATGGAACAGCTTGCCTTCAGAAGTTGTGGGAGCTTCATCATTGGAGGCTTTCAAGAAGAGATTGGATTGCCATTTGTCAGAAATGTTGTAGGGTCTCCTGCTTGGACCTACAAGGTCCCTTTCAATTCTGTTAATCTGTTAATCATTTCTTTCTGCCCACCATGTAAATGATAAGAACCTACAGAATTGCTGGTCAGCTTGGCAAAATAAAGCAACTAAATTAGAATTGGCCTTTTGTACAGTAATGTTAACTTTCAGTTGGACTGACTGTAACGGGAAAACATGGGTAGCAAAGTGGAAAGTGGTTGTCATTCCTTGGCTCCAGCAGCAAGTCTAAACATTTTTTATCAATCTCTTAAAGAAGAAGGGGTGAATAATTCTATCTGGGACACAAACGTGTTCTCTATCAAGTTTCTCTTATTTTGCTGCAATTTTTCCTATTTGTTCCAGCTTATTGCTACACACAAAACTAGTACCATACAGAATACAAAATTGCAGTTTTCTATCCCTTCTTATTCAATTTTATGCAGGAGAATTTATATCATATTTCTTAGATCATTACCTTCTTGTATTACACAGTCCACTCTGCTTTTCAGTATCTTGCAGCCACATCGACTTCTATTCATCTTCAAAATAGGACTCCTCCCATTTGACTACTTTATGTTCAGAAGAGTGAAGGCCAGAATATTTCTAGTTGAAATACCTCAAAGTGATAGAAATATATACAGTATCTATCAGAAATTAACAACCTCAGCAGTAACATTGTCCCTCATTAATAGTTAAATAAGTTGAACAAAAACACCAGGAGAAAGTAAACAATAAATTTGCAAGTACCGTGAGAATACAATTTATTAAAATGTTTTTTACCAGGAATAAAACTCATTTTAGAAATTGGGAGGCAGCTTTTGTAAGAGAAGTTTTAAAAATGCAGTGCTCAGGTCTTCTTCTCAGAGCATCCTTGGTATAAAAAGCAAGATTATTTGTCAGATGCTTCTCTTCATTCTCATTTTAGCACAGTTGCACAGAAAGAGATGCTGGAGGAAGCATTTCAAGGATCTGATCAAGATGCCCAGTGATCCCTACGTTTCTTTTTGCGTATTCTTTGTGTTCTTAGATGGACCAAAAGCTGAGGAGGTGACATTATTGGCTGATGAGATGGCTATTGCAAATTTATCTCAAAGAGACCCAATCCACATGGAACTGACCAAGATTTGGAAATAACATTTCGAGAACATTGTCTTTCACCAATGTGGTGAAATTTCCACATATAACCCTTCTAAGCAGATACAGATATAGTAAAGCAATTCTGCCACTTTTACTGGTGTTAGAAAAAGGCTCATCAATTATTCACAATTCTTCTTTCAATCGGGGTTAGACTTATTTATGATTTTTCTGAAGTGTTTTCAGAATTGATTCATACAAGATAATATAAGATCCATCTCTTAGAAACTGCCTCTAGCCTTAACCAATTCTTTGTGAGAGATTTCCAATGTAAATTCCACACTGAAGAAACTAGCCATCCCTGATGCTGAGTAAAGGATTAGAATTAATTTCAATAATTGATACCAACTTAAATATAAAGCATTAAGCTAAAACAAATCAGTAAAACTCAGCTCTTGATTTACTAAAAGGCTTCCATTTGATTAAATTTTGTGCTTATAGACTCTCTTTACCGGGACCATTAAGATGAAGCAATAAATCAAACAAAAAAATGATCTACTAGACAATAATAATTGTGTTCAGGCAGCTGAATTCTGTAATACATGTAGGAGAAGTTCAGAGTCAGATTATGATATAAGAGCAAATAATGAACAAACTTGGCTAAAGACAGTAATTTGGTCTTTGCTAAACTTTAAAGGGGTTTTAATCAAATTTATGTAGCCACCCATCTCACCAAAGGCAAAGGCAAAGTTATGGAAGTGCATAGTAACCTAAATGGGTATGGGCTGCTATTACTGCTAACCCTGATCACTGAAATAAATCTGGGATAGATAGACTGAAAATAATAGAGACATTGCCATCTTGCCTCTGTAAAGTTACACACTTTTGTTATCTCTTTCCCCATAAAAAAGTATTTTCCTTTTTTCTTCCAACTCACAATCACAGAACAATTTCAGATGAAAGGTTCATGACTACTAGTTTTCTATTCCAATTTAGAGAAGAAATTTCAGGGCACAATAATCAGATTGCATTTGGGATAAACAAAACAAACAGGCACCATGTGTATTGCCAAAGCTAGTGAATAAAAGATTCAGTAATATTATGACCTTAGTAGCAAGAAAGGCTAAACCCTTACATTGGGAACAAATTTCAGACAATAGGCTCTTAAAATGTGAGCATTCATCAGAGATAATGCTGAATATAATCCAAATGTCAGCTGCAAAATATTGTAAGAAACAATGGCTTTGAAAAACAACGTGCTTTTTTACCATGGTATAATTGGATCCTAAGGGAAACATTTTGTGCATCAACTTTGCTGGGAAAAATAGGGAAAGAAAAGGAAGAATTTTGAGTATAATAAGTTAAAACTCATCTTCAAAAATTGGCTAGTTTCCAAGGCAAGAAGCAGTTATACTGTAACAAAAGGCATAGAAAAAAAGACTTCACACTCTGTGAAAAGTCAGATTTTTCCCCTATTGATATTTGTGTTTCTCTACCTTATAGGATGGGTATGAAATTAACCATGGTGTTAATCCATCAGGATGCTTTCATGCCTTGAAAATTAGGTCTTGAAAACTCATTCCTCTTGTCCAGTGAAACTGGGCATAGCTGCTACTTGATTCCATTCATGTTTCCAAAGGGTCCAGATCAGGTGAATAAATACTAACATTGTATTACAGAAGTAAAATTTATTTAGTGGCTGAAGTTATGTTTGGAACTTTGAGAACAAATGGTGAGAAAACAAAGCTGCTTGCAGCCACTGAAAGCCTTGAGACCAACATCTGGAGAACTTCAGAAATAATTTTCAAACAGAAGGATGAAATGACTTCAGATCAGTTGAACTTGCACCTTTCTGGATGGTAGCGAAGTCTATGGAAGTCTATCCTACTATGATGAATATAGGCAGCTGGTCTTCTGCTCTTTAACTGAGCAGGGCAGTGCCATCTTATTGTATACAAATGCACAGTTGTGACATGACCAAACAAGGGGTGGAATAAGCAAGTTTATTACAACTCTAGAGAAAAAATGTCCCAGATTTTCTCCATGTACAATTCCTTTTAGCAGCCAATGGAGGAATAGTTTGCAAGTATCATTTTTTGTCTGCAAAAATGGTAACATGAAAGACTGCAGATGTTTAATAAAATGTTCAGATTTGGAAGATTGCCTGATTGTGCTGTCATCCATTTTCATTGTATAACCAAGAGCAAGTCTCTATCTGCTCAAGTTGCTGTATAATTTAATACAGCTTATCTAATGGCAAAAATATAGTGTATCAAACAAGGAGGATTGCACTCAATTTATCTGAGGGGACAATTGGAACATATAATGGAATAGTTTGCTTTAAAGACTAAATTGAAAAGCAAAGTAATTTGAAACGGAGTTTAATAGGAACAAAAATGTAACACTTTAGTTCTTCCATTATAGTTTTTTACTTAATGGGATGAGAAATAGGTAAAACAAAGCAGAAGGAACTTAGAATATAGCATGCCAGAGGCCTTTTAATTATTTGCATCTCCTCATTCTGACCGCCAAATAATTTCCATTTAGTGATTTTACAAAAAGGTAGTTGACAATACCATATAGACATAGGGTATATAGACATGATGTAACTGGGAGATAAAATATGGTCAGAGGAGAAGGATGTTCTCTCTTGGGTGATGGTTGGGGGAGGGATGCTTCCCACCGAAGTGGTACCTATTTATCTACTCACATTTGCATGCTTTCAAACTGCTAGGTGGGCAGGAGCTGGGGCAGGTAATGGGAGCTCACCCCATCACATGGCACTTGGATCTTGAACCCGGCCATCAGCTTTCCAACTGACAAGCTCAGTGTCTTTACTGAGCTATCACATCATATCTTCCATCTCTATGGTTCTATAATTCTACATCTGTGAAGATAAAAACAAAAAGGAAGCTCTCTCACTTTAGCAAGAAGTTCACAAAGAAATTGGAAGAGGGAGAGAGATAGAATGAAATCCTAACTTTCCATCACTTGGATTCAATAAATTATCAGGTGCTGAAGAGTCAGTGCAACTTCCAGGCACACTTCCAAATGAACTCAGGTACTGATAGAAGATAATATTTGTAACTCAGGGCTGAACTTGGTGTCCTTGGTGGCCTCTGAGCTTGGTTTTCTTGCAGACATTTCATTATCAAATTAGGTAACATCATCAGTGCATCAACTCAAATAATTGTGTGACCATTTTGTGAGGAAATTAGAGGAAAAGAGACTTAAACATTAGTACACATTTATTATCTAAGCTTTTTCTCATCTAATAATGTACTATACTGAGCCTACAGTTGCCTCTAAGAAGCTCACAAGCAAAGCAGGAATGCAATATCAATCTCTTGGACACGTTTCCTAGCAGCTGGCATTCATATAATATTGCCTCTAATACAGGAGATAATATTTAATTATTATTAGTCTTTGATAACCAATCTCATTAATCTTTTTTATTTTTTTATTTTTTTTTACATTTATATACCGCCCCATTCCGAAGACTCGGGGCGGTTTACAGCTTATAAGCAATACT
>JANHFL010004930.1:44441-56333 GCA_032468155.1 Oxyrhabdium leporinum
CAACTCTGTTATTCTATTCTATTCTATTCTATTCTATTCTATTCTATTCTATTCTATTCTATTCTATTCTATTCTTTGGCATGGCAATCTACTAAACATACTAGTTTGGATTATTTTATCTCCTCATTATGCAGCAATTAGAAGAAAATGGTGGAGGGGGGTATAAGGTTAGTGTAATTGTAGGATAGACTGTTTTAGAACACAAACGCAGAATGTTACTTCCAATTAAAACTATACTGTATAGAATTAGAATGTAACATGACAGGGAGAGCTACATGATGGTAGTAGACATGATTCATTTGCTAACCTCTCATTGCTGATTCATTCCTAATATTACTGGATCGATTCCATTGCATGTTTTCATTAAATGTTAGGTTATGCCTTTTCCTTTTCTTTAAATAGATATAATGCCACAATGCTACTAAGAATAAATAATGATGGTCATATAATAAATAGAAATGGGAAGTGTTTCATAGATGATTCTTTCCATATCCAAAAGTTTCATAGCATGTCATATGATTAAACCAAAGATTAGATTAGATTAGATTAACAGAGTTGGAAGGGAATCTGATGCTACTTTGGCACCAAGGAGCTGATCTTATCACAAAGTTGCTTATAGAAAATTGGCAACTTCTGTAACAGTAGCATATAAATAAATTAGTGAGCACTGGCTTAAAGAACAACTTGGAACAAGTCAGATGTCCAAGCAAAGTAAGTGCCAAAAGGTGAATGCAAGGCTTATATAAATTGCCTTTGTATTTTACAAATATTAATATTTTCCAAGTTAGGAAAATATTCTTTGTGATTCTAGCAACTTTGCTTTGTTGAACATATAAAATAAGGATTTCTTCATCCCAATTAAATGTGTCTCTCCACTGAAAGTGAAGTCTTGAGAGTCTTGATGTTTTTACTTTTGGCTGCCTCAGATGCCAATGTTCTCGAGAATCTGCAAAATATAATGGTAAAACTAGTTATCTTAAACCGATATTTTTGAACTTGTTACTTTTTTTTATAGAATACTTACAGAATAGCAGAGCTGAAAGAGACCTAGGAGGCCTTCTAGTCCAATCCTCTGTTCAAGCAGGAGATCTTGTACCATTTCAGACAAATAGTTGTCCAATCTCTTCTTAAAAACACCAACAACTTTGGTAGACAAGCCATTCCGCTGATTAATTATTCTCACTGACAGGAAAATTCTTCTTAATGCAAGGTTGTTAAGGAAGGCAAGACATTATTATGTTTGATAAGCTTCTATCCATTACTTCTTGTCCTCCCCTCAGGTGCTTTGGAAAATAGTTTGACCTCTTCCTCTCTGTGACAGCCCCTCAAATATTGGATAACTATGATTTCACTCCTACTCCTTCTTTTTATTAGGCTAGACATATCTGCTCATCATATGTTTTAGACAGCCTCCAGTTCCCTATTCATCTTTGCTACTCTTCTCTGCAATCTTTCTAGACTCAACTTCTTTATAATATGGCAACCAAAATTGAATGCAGTATTCCAAGTGTGATGTTACTAGTGCAGCATAAAGTGGTACTAACACTTTGTGTGACCTTGGTACTACCCCTCTGTTGACAGAGTCTAGGACTACATTGGCATTTTTGGCAGCTACCCTACTTAATGTCTGTGGCCATGTTAGCTAGGAGTTAAACAAATTTGATTCTTACATAGCAGTATACCGTAAGTTGACACTGATGTCCTATAGGAAAGATGTTGGTTATGATCTCATAACATTTGTGCTGTCCAGTGGTTTCTGCTAATAATGATCAGTTATTTAAGTTCAAAAATATTGTTTAAGCAATTGTACCATGACAATTTGCACCAGCTGTAACTTCCAAATACTTTTTAAGGGCAGCCCCCGTGCAAGAGTAGGTTACCATAACCTAAATGAGGTAAAATAGGATATCAGAGATTGTGAGTTGGGCTTCCCAATTCAGGAATGGCTGCAATTGATACAGAAGATGTGATTGTTCAATCCATATTCCCCATCCACAGCTGCCAGCTGCAGACCAGTTCTGAGTGGGGTAGTGCAAACCTATAGAAAACCAAAAATAGTGCTAACCTGAAATCACTTAGCCCATGAACCCAAAGTACCTCCAGTGGAGTATTTTGGTATGAAACTGAAACCAAAACCAGATTTCTGTTTGCATACAGAAACCTGAGAGCTTCCAGAGGCTTTTTTTTTCTAGATCGGAAAGGATGGTCAGTCAGAAAAGCTCCAGAATGGTGGGCAATGTGCAACAGAACACAATGCCAGCAGTATACTTTCTCCACCTCCAGTTATAAGCTTGAAACATCCCCAAGAGAAATTTAAAACACATTTTCAAGCATTATGAGAAAAAAATTAAAACAAATGTTTTATTTGCAAGAAGTTTTTTAAAATGTGTGAAATTGCAAGTTAGATTTTAGCAGAGCATTAAAATATAACTTACTAAAATGATAGCTTTCCCTAGAGTATCACTTCTATTTTTTTTCTCTCATTTTCCCTTTTTAGGTAAGGGTAAGTGTGTTTGTGCATGAACCCATACATATGATACTGTCATCCACACATATTTCTGTTGCTCTTCAGGGTCCCTACCTGTTCACTCATCTTGTTTTTGTTTTGTTTTTTTTTTAAAAAAAACCCATTGAGAGAGCCCTAAATTGCATCTTCCTCTGCTTTTGTTTAGAGTCTGAAAAGCTAAGAAAGTTAAATATCACAAAGGGATGATAGTGCCACAAATGTTAAGCAATTCAGACAGATGCTTTGGCTTCTTTGTGACTAGGAAAATAGCACGCATCCCATCACACATTAGGGAATTTTCTTCTTCTTTGAACATTAATTAAACATATATTTTTTCTGCCAGTTGAATACAAAGGTTAGTGCAAGGGAAGGAAGAACTTATTTGCAAATCAATAATACAAATTCTTACTTCCTTCTAGAATTTAACTCATATGAATTTGGCTACATGGGGAGGCTTAAATCATCAACTTCCTAATGGTGCCCTCTTTATTGGCTCTAAGCAGCTCCTCGGGGATTAAAATCTAGGAAAAGCTTCCTTAGATTGACAGAAGAGTTTTATAAATGTAAAAGTAGAGTGGAATTATGGAAAGCTACCAAAAAAAAGTCAACATTGGCTGGATCCTGTATAGAGGAGCTGGCACCTGGCCACAAAGAAAACTGGGAACTTTGGAAATTGCTAAATAGACTGCCTAAGGGTACAGCAAGATCAAGAAATACCTTGAATAAATGGGGATACTTGTTGACTTCTGTCTATTGTGAATGTGGCAATCTACAGACTACAACTCACATTGTCAATCCTGAAGCTGACTTGGCCGAAGCCATTTTGAGGCTTCAGTGTTGCCATACTGGAGCTGAGGGATAGGGAGCAGGAAATAGAGTTTTTGTAGCCAAAATAAAATACTTTCCCCTGGCAACTAAGGACGTTCTAACACCTGGCCAGAGAGAGGAGGAGCGACATTACCAGGCGATGGGACGGCACCTTGATTGGATCATGTGATTGATTGTTGGGGGAAGGGGGAAAAACTTTTACTTTTAATTAGGTGAAAACCGCTGGAACCTTCAGAGTCGGTTTTCATCAGAACTGTGCCAATATGATATATCCAATAAAACTATTCTTTGAGGAATCTACTTGCCTCAGAGTTTTGTTTGCTATGGGTGTATTACTTGGAACCCTGATACACATGTAGACTTGTCCCCAATGTACTCTTGAGGTCATTATGACTGTGCAACAGAATGCAATCGATGTTGCACACTTCTGGGCAAGCCTAAGTTAGTCTTTTATACATTTTAAAGGTTATGTTCTTATTTTATACAGTACCTATGCACACAATTTTAATAATGATGCTTCTGACACAAATAAATAAGACAGAGAAAATTAAATTAATATGTGCATGTGAATTTACCCACATGTAAGGTGAAATGCATTAGGTTTTGCACTATGCTCACTTTGGTATTCCAGTTTAAAAAGTTATAAAACTCTTTACAGTTGGGAAGCATAAGCTAAAATTGCTGGCATTTGTTAAATACATGCAGGCATTCTATTACTTTAAAATGCATATAAAAATGCACACGTAAAGCAAAATTTGTGGGAATTCCTTTCCATGAAGGCATCTGCCATTTAGTGGGCACACTCTGGGTGCTTATAAACCTTTTTCCATAGTAGTTCCTACTTTGTGGAACATCCTGCCCCTAATATTATCCATCAGGCCCCCTACCCTTTTAACAACCTCTTGGAAATACACCAAAAGCTGGGTCTTCCCTCAGGGATGGAGATAGGTTAAAGTTGAACCCTAACAATATTCTTGCAAAGATCATCTGTAGTCTTCACAAACATTAAACACAGATATACCATAAGCAAATCATATTCATATTTTCACATTTTTTCCAGCTTCACTCTATATACTTGCAGCCATACCTTTTAATACTTCAATTTCAACATTTCCCCTTGGATACTAGTATTTGTAGCATTTCTATCAATTCCACTCTTTGATAAATCTTTATTATCCCCTCATAAATCTCTAAACTATTCCTTTCAGTATGTCTTTATTATGATATGGAAATGGGATGCACCAACTTAAGACTGAAAAATAATAGAGAGACATTAAATGGATAGATTCAACCATTTCCCCACAAATGCCCTTCCTGTATATTCCACACACATAAAAAGTTGAGTTTAACTCTTGGAATGATTGCTTGCAATGTTTATCAAGCATAATTTCTAAGAGCCGCAGTGGCACAATGGTTAGAATGCAGTACTGCAGGATACTTCTTCTGACTGCCGGCTGCTTGCAATTTGGCAGATCGAATCTCACCAGGCTCAAGGTTGACTCAGCCTTCCATCCTTCTGAGGTGGGTAAAATGAGGCCCCAGATTGTTGGGTGCAATATGCTGACTCTGTAAACCACTTAGAGGGGGCTGTAAAGCACTGTGAAGCAGAATATAAGTCTAAGTGCTATTGCTATTTCCAAATTCCTGGAAATGACAGAGGTCTTCTGGTTGGCAATGGAGAAGTTTTTTTCCAGATTCACCAATCCAAAGATATGTATGCTTTTAGGTGTAACAACCATTTTGAATAATATCCAGCAATGAATAACAGCACAATGCCAATGACTGCAATATGTTCTGAATTTGTGCATTATGTTCTGGCTAAAGGAAAAGAAAAAAGAAAAAAAGCTGCCTGGCAGCTACTTTTTGCAACAACTGGAGTTTCTGAAGTTTTCTAGGACAACCACATACAAAGCACCCTGTACTAGTCTAATCTGAGTGATCAATGGCAGTAGCTAGATCTATATGATCCATGTGAGAACATGTAGGATAAATTCAATCCAGAAGCATTATTTTTCCGTATCTCTTTGCTGTTATCTAATGGTCATCAAGAATTTTGCAATACATATTTGATACCTCTTTTTCTTCCTAGCATATTCCCACATGTGCAGGGCCTGTTTTTCGGATCATTGAATGTCATTTTGCATGATCAGCTGCGTCTCCAGGTGCAGGCCTGCAGCTTGCATATCTTTGTTGGTGGTGTGTTTTGCTATCTATGTTTTGGATGCCTGTGAGGTTGCCGGCCATTGATTACAGATTACAGAGACTACAGATTAACAGAGTTAACAGAGTTGGAAGGGACCTTATAGGTCATCTAGTCCAACCCCCCACCCGAACAGGAGACCCTACACCATTTCTGACAAATGGAAGTCCAGTCTCTTTTTGAAAGCCTACAGTGATGAAGCTCCCACAACTTCCAAAGGCAAGCTGTTCCATTGGCTGATTGTTCTCACTGTCAGAAAATTTCTCCTTATTTCTAGGTTGAATTGATTTCTAGTTGGTAGGCAGTCTTGGCCACGTTGGAAGGTGCTGCTCTCTGGACATGTCCATACCAGTACAGTTGGCCTTCTCTCATCTTCTCTATAATTGGTGCCACACCAAAATGTTGTTGAATGATGCCATCTGTGATGTGGTCAAGAAGGGAGATGCCCGATATCCAATGGAGCATTCACATTTCCATGGCATGAAAAGCTTTTGGCCCCTGTTGTTGCTGCGTAGCATTCAGTGCAGTTCATATTTGATACTCCTAACTTATACTGACAAAGGATCTCTAAAGCACAAGGTCTACCACTGAGCATCATCATCTTTCCTAACGCTGTCTTCATCTACTGAGTTTTGCTTTCAAACGAATATTCATTTTCTTTCCACTTTTTCACGGCATCTGCATATTCATTCAAGAAGGATCTTGCATTTGCCATTCATCAGAACTCTTACAATAGGGAAGATGATCAAGAGGAAAGATGGTGATCAGACATGAGTCTTCAAGGCTGTCAAATTTATTTTTAATAAGCAGCCGAAAGGAGAAAAGACTTTGCCATAGTTAGAAGTATATTCATTAGAGTGCTTACTGATAGAGGGTGTCCTTCTTTTGCCCTACCCCTGTGATAATCGGTATCAGTATTCTCTGCAGCTTTTCAATGCAATAGGGAAGACTGTTCATCTTGCGCAGCCACTTTTGAATTTTAGTATTAAGTCTCCAGTTTTACAGTAATCAATAAATGTAAGGCTCTGTATGTTTAACAGCCTTGTCAAGGATGTTGATGTACAGACATTTGTTTATTGTTTTACTGGTACTGAGCCAAAACTCTCAGCAAGTGGATATTTTTAACAACTAAAAGCCCTTCTGATAACCATCCACTGCACTGCCCCATTCAATAAATTGAATGTGCAGCTCAATGGCATTATGCAGTCCAGGTCTCCAAGAACAACCATTGATTTAAGCAACAGTTAAACAGTTATTATTGGGAAGCATTTTAGAAAACAGAATTCTTATGCGTGCAATTTGATCTACCTCTGATTTTGATTTGCAAGTCAGCTATAGAATTTTGGTGAATTGAAAAATATATTTTATGATATAGTTAGGCATGCTGGCCTTTCAAGATGCTATAAAGAGAAATCTGTAAAGTGGTTGTTATAGTCCTGTATGAAGAAACAATTCCTGTTTTTTTGTTCTTGGGCTGCTGGGTCTTTTGGTTTACTTAGGATGTTCTGGAGGGCTTTGGTTAGTTTGTGTGCCTCACTGATGCCATATGGTTGTAATAGTCTGTTGGTGGTTTATGAGATTTTTAAAAAATGTATCTTCTTCTTCTTCTTGTGTCATATCCGTCATCGGATGTTGGTGATCATGTTGGCGATCCTATTTTTATCAATAGCTGCAAGAAAAAGTGCTGTTGAATTTTGTCCAAACGAGTCCCTTAGATTTTGAAGCCATGATGTTCTTCTTCTGCCTGGACCTTGTTTGCCTTCAATCTTTCCTTGGACGATTAAGTGAAGTATGTCGTATTTTTCTGGGTGTCGCATTACATATCCAAGATATTCTGACTTTCACTTTTTTATGGTTTTGATTATTTCCCTTGGCTTTCCCAGGCGGCTTATCACCTCCTCATTTCTGATTTTGTCAAGCCAATTTATATATAACAGCTGCCTGTAAATCCACATTTCAAAAGCTTGTAATCTCTTCAAGTTACTTTCTGTCAGAGATCAACTCTGCAGAGCAGGATAGAAAATATGTAACATCTGACAAGCCTGATTTTTTTATGTATGGCAGCCAGTAAACAGTAAACAATAGCCCATTCAAGAACCACCTAGAGCACTCCCACTAACACTGACAGGGCGAGCCATTAGTATATAAATATAAACACAAACTCCACACCCTGCTAGTACTTCTAGTACTCCACATCCTTCTAGTACTGACCTAGTTCGGTAATGGAACATCTGCAAGAAAATTACCAATCTCAGAGAGCATTAAGGATCCCACAGTTCAATCCTGAGCTGCAAGTATTTTCTTATATTGGTGTTATTTTTATTACCTTGAGGAAAGTCTTCTATAAGTGTTGCTGCACATGGGGCTATATGGAACTGGTTGCTTCTCTTCTGAAACACTGAATAAATCAATGAAAGCAGTCTTGCTCTCTCCCAAGCCACTCCCAAGCACAGAATACCAGCAGCCATGCTATTCTCTCCACCTTATTTACACTGAGACTGCAAGCTCTTTTGAAATCAAATCGAAGTGTAATAACTAGTAACTGTAAATAATAGAAAAGACACAGGATGAGCAGCTCTTATGCTGTCCAAACGAATGTATAGGTTCAGTGCTGGACCCAGTATGGTGTCCCTCAGAAAGTGCCTTGAAAATTGAACAAGTGTGTGGACATCCTTGTGACTCAAGGCAGATGGAGGCTACCAGGAACTAAGGATTGTTCTAAATGGCAGTTCCAATGGTGCTAAATGGCAGTCCCAAGTCTAGCCTTCAGCATTATCTGTGCGGATGTCCATGGGGGGCATCAAAACAGCCATAATTGCATGATCAAAGACCAGCTCATGGAAAAAGGAGCAGGGCTTCAATCGCATCGTTGCTACCATCAGGAGGACTTTTTAACCTCCTAGGCCACATTCTCCTCAAAATCAACCCATTTCCATTTTTGTTAATTTGACATTTACCCTCTTAAATTCATTTCATCCCTTTTGCCCTCAGCCTATGAATATTTTTAGAAAGCTGAACAAAACCTCCACATTTTCATTAATATTTCTCCCACATTTTTGCTAGTGGGAAGAAAAGTGTGTCCTCCTGCCATACAGTCTCTCCACTATAATCAGAACAAAAGGTTAAAAATCACAATTAGAATGGGTTCAGCCCAAAGATTAAAATGCATCAGGAAACACCAATTTAATTGGGTAAATATTCCTTCCAGGCTAAGCTTAGCTTCGATTAAATAAGAAAAGATCCTTTCCCTGAAGAGATTACTGTTTTAAATCAGCAGTGCTACTAAATAAGCAGAAACTGGGACTCAGCAGGGTGCCTGACAGCAGAGTGCCCCCTCTTGGAACACTGGCTAAGTGCACTTTCCTGCAATTCCTCAAGGGTCACACACTTTCATGGAACAAAATCAAGGTTTCCCTACATAAAGCGTGTTCAAGGAGAACTTGGTGCATCTGCCTCCAAAAGCTGACTCTGTAGGTTGCACTCTCAAACATAAACCTCACCTTTGATTTAATATGCAACTGATTGAGTAATTTATTCCCAGCTCAGAAATGTTCCTGGTAAGGATTCTTTCTAACAGTCTAATACAGACATATGTGGACATATGACATTGAAGTCACAACATCACTGAAAAAAAGTGACTTATGACCATTTTTCACACTTACAACCATTACAGCAGCCCCATGGTCATGTGATCAAAACTCAGATGCTTGGCAACTGATTCACGTTTATGACGATTGCAGTGTTCCGGGGTCACATGATCCCCTTTTATGACCTTCTGACAAGCAAAGTCAATGGAGAAACCAGATTCACTTAACAACCATGTTATTAACTTAAAGACTGCAGTGATTCACTTAGCAACTGTGGCAAGAAAGGTTGTAAAATGGGACAAAACTCACTTAACAAATGTCTCATTTAGCAACCACAATTTTGGGATCAATTGTGGTCGTAAGGCGAGGACTAACCTTAAATTGTCTTTCCAGAGACAATCCCTATATGAATTCATCCAGGTGAATAGAAAAAAAGTTCACCAGGCCATGATTTCCCCTTTCTTTGCCTTCTCCATCTTGAGGTTATTTGTTCTTATCTGCAGATATATCTGTAGTTCATCAAAATGCAGATTGTGAAATTTCTGAAAATCCTGTATGTTCTTCACACAATCGTCTGAGGCTTTCCATTAGATGGCAATGACAGTGTATTTAGAATGCTTAATGGTTGTTCATTTGCTGTTACCAGTTGAGGGGCTCACTCCCAAACATTAGTTCTTTCTGAATATTTCCTTGCCCTATACCATGTTTTCCCCAAAATACGATCTATCCCGAAAATAAGCCCCAGATTGTTTAATACGTGTGCACCTAATATAAGCTTTACCTCCAAAATAAGTCCTAGTGAAGGGGGATAGGCATGGCCAGCATAGGAGGTAGCAAGTGTGTGCGAGCCAACAGTGTCTGGCAGCAGCCACAATCTGGCAATCACAGATGAGTTGAGTACCTGTGCAAGCAGCAGGCAGAAGCAGAAGCAGGGGAGGGGGGAGGCTATGTCAGTGGGCTGGAGTGGTGGCTGGTTGCGGGAAGCTCATCTTCATGCGGTGACATCAGCAGCAGATAGAGGCAGAGGCACAGGGTGAGGCAGGCTATCTGGACATGCTGTGCGGGCTGTGGAAAAGCTGAGCGATGGTGGGCTGCAGTGGCAGGTGGTCATGGAAGGCTCATCTTCACATCTCTCGGCTTGCCTGAAGCTTGCGCATTGTGTTGGGATCACCTGCATTCTGCTCCATGCCTTCAGCTCTGCGCAGCCCCAGAGTGCACCAACCAAGTGACTGATGTACTGCAGCTGCTGCCAGATGCAGTCGGTCCCTGTGCACTTGCTGGTTCTTGTGTGTGCAGTGGGAGGTGGGATGCCCAGCCAGACTGATCACCATGAAATGATGTTTCCTCAAAAATAAGCCCTAGTGCTTATTTTGGGACCCACAAGAAAATAAGACCATGTCTTATTTTTGGGAAAACTTGGTAGGCTTTTTCCCTTCTTTTTTGTTAAACATTGATTAGGAGTATATTTCACTTCAGAACCCAGTTCAGTTTTAGTCATTTCATAAAGTATCCAGTTTTGCTTCGTGGGGTTAAAAACCTGATCCAAAGAGATCCAGTTCAATTTTACATTTGGTATTTAGCTGCATCTGATGAATATTATTTTTACAGACATAGTTCCATAAAATCAATAATCAGCAATAGTAAATACAGTGCATCAATGAGATCAAAATAAAGGAAATGGAACAAGCAGATCAATTTCAAGTTGCATCTTTACAGATGCTAAAGGAATTTAATGGTAGCCTCTAAATTCAACAGTAAGGAAATGCTGAGAATTCCTACCAAGAGAAATTTAGAAAAAAAATTCTCAAGCAGGGTGCCTGGTGGGTGGGTGAAGGGGGAGAGCATTTTAAAGAAAATCAAGTTGACAGCTGTATGATGAAAACCCAAATCACAGCCATCATCCTGACTTTATTGAACCCCTTTACAGATGATCCTGTAAAATTTCAAGCCTTCAGAAAACACAGGGGGGGGGGAATAGAATCCTCTTTTGTGGAGCAAGAGAGTCTTTGAGAAACCAAAATGTAAATTTGGGCCAGGATTAGTTTATGGCCAGATGGCCATGGAGCCAGATATTATATAAATACTCTGTGACAGGAACTAATGACCGGTGAAGACTCATCAGCTACCATTACTGTCCTTCTTTAGACTGCCTGGACCTAAAAACTTGCCTTTTCAGAGCTGAATGACAAATTCAGAGCTACATAACAAAGAATGATGATTTCTTATGAAAGGTCCTGCAGAGCACCCCCACTGCCTTCCTGAATGGTGAAAGGCTGCTGTTAGGCCAACAAAAGAAGAGACCTGTCCCCAGCCACCACACCACCCTTATTTTTCTGAGCTGAAAATGAATGCCTTTCTTGACAAAATCTATTGGAAGCTACCCTCTTCTTTGTGCTCAATTCCAGTGTGTTGTGGACGCAGCTGTGAGAATATCAGGGATGGAAGGATGGGAAAGGGAATATACGCACACTTCCCTAGTAAAAAAGAGCTAAAGTTAATATCTTTCTAGTCTTTTTTTTTTTGCTATAAGAGGGGCTTTGAGCTATACTCTAAGCTCTACTGCCTAATGAGGGCAAATTTGTCAAGATAACGTTGAATTGTCTATGGAGATTCTCAGTCATCCAGATCATGGTTGTCCCAAAGGTGCTTTTTAAAGAGGCAACCGGACTTCCTAGTTTTTCTTTGAAGATGTTTCGCTTCTCATCCAAGAAGCTTCTTCAGCTCTGACTGGATGGTGGGGAATGGAAGGCTTTATACTCCTTCCATTCCCC
>JANHFL010004930.1:62855-76020 GCA_032468155.1 Oxyrhabdium leporinum
GTTTCGTTACTCATCCAAGAAGCTGAAGAAGCTTCTTGGATGAGAAGCGAAATGTCTTCAAAGAAAAACCAGAAAGTCCAGTGGTCTCTTGAAAAAAAACACCTTTGCTCCTTAGTCATTACACTACACTGGCTATGGGGAAGCTTCTTTCACTACTTTTCAAAGCAGCATGGGAGTTTAGGGGGAACAGGTCTGTTTACACAGCTAACAAGTTCACTCTGCAATGCTTCATTGCACATTGACTGATTGTGCTACCTGACACTGATTCCCTCCCTATTCATACTGAAGCTGCAGTGTTAAAGAATGCCACCGTGGATTCCAGGGACATGTTCTGTCTTCACCTGCTCTACCATAACACAAATGAATGAACTCCAGCTCATGCTTTTACCAAATTTAAAATGTACAAATGGTCAAGTCAAGAAAAAGGTACACCATAGAACCACATTCCTTTTGCCAAAGGATATCATATGAATATTCTTGTAGTGCAAGGCAGGTTTTTTTATACATGTTAATTACAAGGTGATAAACAGTGCATGTAAATGTCCTCCTTCATTATTCAATCATCTCCCTGGAAGACCAGGAACAATAAGTTACCAAAGCTGAAGAAATAAGTAAGAGAAAAATACACGTGGCCCACAGCGATCCCAGAAAGATAAAATCAGCTAAACCGATGCCACCAAAAATAAAATGAAAATGCATTCTAAAGAATCTAGGGAATGAAGGAGAGAAATAGAAGGTGGTTCCATAGGATGGGCCAAGAGAGAGTGACTTAATGACCTTCCTCATGAGTACCTGGATCTCTCGCTCATTGTCAAGCACCTTAGCCATTATATGTCTATGGATTAAACCCTTTGGAGGAAATAGGGAATATCTTTCTTATCTTCTGCCTTATTAACTTCTTTTGGAGTGGATTGGTGGTTTGACTACGAGAAGATTTGGCTCATTCTCCTCGTTAAAAGTATTCCTCTTCATTCTTTAACATTTATTAGCATCTGGAACATTTAGGGACATGAAGCACTCAGTTATACTGGTGTATTCTAAAATGAAACAAGGCTACATGTGTTAATTATTCAACAAAGCCTCAATCTTTTCAAGGAGTGTCATTAATTACATTAAAGGTTTTCCTTTTATGTGCTTCATTTGTGAGGAAATGTAAAGCTTACCAAGGTAAATGATTTTTAAAAAACTGCTTCCGAGATTTTCTTTTTTGTTTTTTCTTGATATGCTTTTGCATAGATCTAATTAAAATATTGACCTAGCTAAGAGCTCTTCACTTACAGTAACTGTATACAGCTGAGCCAGCAATGCTGGAGGCCAGTCTTTTACATTTCATTATTTTGTAGAAAAATAACAGTATTCTCAAAACTTTCAACTTTCAAACCTCTCCACATTTTTTAAAATTGAAACCTCCATTTAGTTTCATATCAAAATGCTAGATAGTAGAGTGGTTTGCTTCATATATTTTTTTGATAAATCAGTCCATTCTCTTTCACTACATTTCTCCAATGGCCAATCAAGTACACGTTTGGTGTAGGGGTTAAGGCATCAGGCTAGAAACCAGGAGACTGTGAGTTCTAGTCTGGGTGATCTTGACCCACTCACCCCCCCTCAACCCTAAGAAAGAAGCAATGGCAAATAACATCTGAAATACCTTGCCAAGAAACCTGCAGGGATTTATTCAGGTAGTTGCCAGAATCAAAAACTGAACCAAAGGTGGATGTACACTTACATACATACATAATGTTAATCAATGAGCTAGAATTGAGCATGTTCATTTCTCGCTGGACAAACAGTTATATCTGCATTTGATTTTTTTTAAAAAGAAAACCAATTACTAATTACATTAAAACCTTGGGTTTCTCCATGGGAGCAGTTCTTCCTTTTATCCCAGGAGTTTTAGTATAGTTTTTGGGTTTGCCAGAAAAAAATGTATCATCTAGCACCAAGGTAGTTCTCTGAAGAGTTTGTATCTAAATCTGCCTCTTTAGTGATTCTGATTCAGTTCCCGTAGCAGCTTTGTAGAGTCCATAATGTGAAAATGTTGAGCTCTCAAACTATAATGGTACATGGGAATGACCTTGGAAACCAGGAAGAAGAGCCACAGCCTAGACAACAGTCTGATAAACAAAAGGAGGGGTGGGATAGAGAAAGCTTTTCAGAAGGAACTCTCTTACTTTTGGGGGGAGAGTAAAAGTAAGGGAGGGAGAGGTCCTTTCAAACTTGTAAAATTCTATTATTCTAACTTTTCATAAAGGCAGTGCTAGTATTTGGTGCTCCTTATCTGGATTACCTCAAAGATCTGACATCAATCTGAAGTCTGAAAATCTCACTTTTACACTCCTAAAAACTAAGGAGCGTCCCTTCTGAGATGCTCTTTCCACTCCCATTCCAGCTTTGGGCTCAAATTCAAACTCTAGGCTGTGGCTCTTCCTCCTGTCTCCCACAGTCATCTCTGCATACCTTTACTCAAACTTTCCTTCCTGATGCCCTCTGGCTCTACATACTGTAACTCAGACTTCTGCTCGGTGTATATCTTGACTTACCGCTACCATCTGTCTTCTGAGGGATGCCTACTTGATGCTTCCCTCTAATCCTGGTAAGAGAGAGAGAACATCTCTCGCACATAGCTAAGAATAGATGAAGACAACAGGTGAGGTATACCTGGATTTGACACAGATGCTGTTATTTTTCTGGCAAATCACAAGGGTAATATATGAAAAAGAGTCTGTAGCACTACCTCCTGACCTGGTATAAATTTCCCTTTAATTTGAAGTGGTCACCTGCAAAAAAGAAAAAAAATCAATAGTAAAGGAGATAAAAACAGAGTTGTTAAAATTAGACAACACAGTAATATAAATAAAAGTCCATAGGGAAATAGAAAGCTCTTGAGGACGATAAAAATTATGATAGTCTGCTGCTATTTAGAGGCAATTATGCCTCTACAAAGATGTCCAGGATACACAGTATTTACTAGAGTTGTGTAGGGACCATAAACAGCATAAACCACAAAGATGTCTCGTTATATACATAAGCAAAATAAAAACAATCTTATCCAATATTTCTAGTTACATTTGATACATATTTCCTAGATTGACCTAATGCCAGGTGATAAAACCCCTTCTCTCTACTGTGGACTTTTTCCATCCTCTTATACTTTGCAGCTTTTTTTAATCAGAGGCCCTTTTACTATTGCTTACCTAGCCCTGGGGATTCAGCTTTCTGCTTCTCTTTTTTCTTGGAGAATTGCCGGAAATTTGGAAAACTTCTGCCTGGAGAGGAAGCAACTGGGGGTGGGGCGGAAACCTCTCCTTTTGCTTCATGCAAAGTTCACAGCTGTCCTCAAAAAGTTCCTGGTGAAGCCATGGGATTTGTAGTCCCAATCTGAGAAGCAGCTGTCACTCTAGGGTGGCCTTGCAACAACTCCCTATGAACAATATTCCAGAATCTATGAGTCCAGATCTTCTGAGGATTTGAATAGAAGAAGATCCTGAGAATCTTAATTAGAATTTGTATGAAGACTATGCTTAGTGAATGCAGAGTTTAAATAAACAATATTCCCTACTTTGGGACTCTTTTTCATGATGAAAAAGCAAAATGGATATTTTATAAATAAATGCATAATTGCAGAAATTTTGTTTCTATTCCCAGTTCTCCTTTCTACAATCCCTTCTGAAAAGCCATTAATCTGAGGATGAACTAACAATACCTTCTGGGGATTGATTTATTCATATATGTCACTTTATTTGAATGTGAGTGAATCCAGTCACCGATATGATTCAATGCTAGCTAAGTAACTGAAAGCTGGAAGTTGTTGTTGTTTTTAAAAAAAAAGAATATTTGGAACTTGTCTGTTGCACACCAAAAAACCTGCTGCTGATAAAAATTGCAAGCACTAAGGGAAGATTTTACAAATTCAAATGTGCACAGCACGACATAACTAAATCATTGTAATTTAATTTTTGTTACTTCATTTTATACCCTGCTTAGTTAACCATAAGTATGATGAAAAAAATATTGCCTTATGTATATAGAATATGGCCAAGTGACATATCTGCAGAAAGCATACGTAGATTTATCTAAGATTAATTTTCAGACTTTTGTGAGCATTATATACATTGCATTAGGCATCTTCCTCAGCCTGAAATTTCAGACAGATTGAGTGATGGTAGACAATGCCAAATATTCTCTAGGAGAATTCCATAAACTATATTTTCTCACTCAAATTTCCTTATGCTTGTGGTAGTACAAATCCAACCTTATATCAGTAGAGGTGGCATAATTCCTTCTAAACATATGAGATTCTTGAAAATGAAGCATTTTTATTAGGCTCACATGATACTACAAGCTCTTGCTAGATGCAGAAGACACATTTCCATGAGGAAAAAGTGCTCTTTGTCATCTACACACAGAATCACATTCCACAAATCCATTCCCTTGCTGGGGTCACATTTGATCATCTTGAAATTAGGAGCTTAACTCATGTAGTACAGCTTCCAATAAAAGCCTGGAATTTTAAGAAGTTGGGAATTTTAGAAAATTGAAACACAGGAACAGATGATACAGGCAGCCTCTTTTTCTGGAAAAATAAAATGTTCTAACAAGAAAGTAAACTCAATTTTTGAATTTATATTTTTAGTATGGTATTAAGTCTCAAACTCTCATTGTCTTGTATATTTTTATTTCTCTGTTATACTTGTGATGAAGAGTCACTTTCCTATATAAAGATTTATTGCAAGCTTAAGGCCTCTACAACAATCTAACCGTCAAGGGAAATGAGCTGGAATTAAGAAGGCATTCAAGGTGGGCTGGACTTAGATCTCTTGTGGGCATGCAGGGACTCGTGACTTATGATGCCTTTAACCCCTCCCTTGGGCTCAGCCTGGTCATCTCCTACACTACAGTTTGGAATGTTTGTATGAGTTTTGTTTACAGATTAATCTCAAAATACCACAATTCAAGCCCTGAAAGCTTGGGAGGATTCATGGATCCTTCTTCTCAAGATATTGCTCTTGGATCTACCTAAAAAAATATTATCATGTTTTCTGTCTTTTCAGATGTACATATACGTACTTAAACATGGGCATGATGATTACTGAAAGCCATTGAAAATAACTCTTGCTAAATAGGAAAAAAAAATCTTGCTCCATTTATTTCTCTTTGGATCATCATCTCTACTAATATTCATGACATACAGCCCTACCTTCTCCTACTGGTGTGAGAGACAGTGGAATAAATACTAGCCAAAAAAGCAGTGTGGCGAGGCAAATATCTCACCTTATATGTCCTTTCGACAAGACCACTTTGAGTCCTTCCTTGGTGCCCAATCTGAGCTTCCCTCACAATTAGGCTGTGTTGAGAGCATGAGACAGCCTTGTCCAAATTCATTAGCAAGTTTCATGTCAGATTAAATCTATATTTTTGGCATAACAGCTAAAAAGGCAGGGAAAGTCTTTACTAATAGGTTTTCAGGTTTGCATGAAGAGCAAAAAAAAAGTGTGTGTGTGTGTGTGTGTTGGTCTTTTTCTCTCTGAAAGACGCAAGGCCCAAAAAAGCAACATTTTTCAAAGCTGGTCTTGAATAGCTAGCAGAAGCAGATCTTTAAAATGCTGATTGCAAAGTTCTAAAAAGTTAGTTATGTAGGGCAATTGGTCATGGAACTAGCAGCCACTTCATCAAGTTGCTTTTTGATAGCAATACAGAGGTCCCTATCATCGTTTTAAATATCCTAGTAGATCTCAAACTTAATTTGATGCCCTCTTGTAACAATTCCTCCCAAGGCTTATCATCCCTAATCCCACCATGGATCTGATATAATGAAAAAGCCTGTAAGTAGAGGATTATAAATGATCACAGATGATAGCTGGTGATAGACAAATTGACAATTTGTCTGACAAATTTGAAGAGGTAGTAGTTTTAAAAAAATAGGACTAAAATGGATTGATTGAATCAAAGAGATGTTGAGAGTTTTAACACCCACCTTTTGACCACATGCATGTTGGATGTTGGCACTGAAAAAAGTGACATAACTGGTTTTCACACTTATGACCACTGAAGCATCCTCATGGTCATGTGATCAAAACTCAGACACTTGGCAACTGACTCATATTTATGACGATTGCAGTGTCTCAGGGTCCATGTGATCACCTTGACAGCTTCTGACAAGCAAAGTCAATGGGAAAAACCAGATTTACTTAACAATTGTGTTACTAACTTAACTGTCAGCATTCCAATGAAACTCCCCCATCAACTGCAATGATTCACTTAACAATTGTGGCACGGAAGGCCATAACATGGGCTAAAACTCATTTAACAAATGTTTCACTTAGCAATGGAAATTTTGGGCTCAATTGTGATCATAAATTGAGAATTACCTGTATTAGCCCCTTTTGTGTAGTAACAATCTTATGACTCTACCTTTTATAGAAGAAGCTATGTCAGGGATTATTCTCCATATATTTAAGAATTCTTTTTCTGGCAAAACAAGCAATTACGGTGGCCATAACCAACACTCCTAAGAATCACATTTTGCACAGAGTGCTTGGATTATATATCTCTGATAGAAAAATATGCACTTCTGCACAACATGCATACGCTTACTTATAAGCATTGATTGAAATTAGCAGCTTGTGACCTATACACCTCAGGCAGCCTTGAGGCCCTACGAGACCCTAGGCACCACTGATAACTTATAGTTTCTTATCATTTGGAAGCAGGAAATACAGGAAAACTGTAGGGTGTCTCTAAAAAAGGATTAAGCACCATTTTAACTGAACACTGTCTCCCCTTGTTCCAAAACTCTTCAGGGAAAAATAGAACCCCTTTACCTTATGAAGTCACCCAAAATCATAAAATATAACAAATGTTTGTCAATTCCTAATACAGAAGCAGCTTTTTAATAAACTAAAAAAAATAATTTGAATAAAAATCATAGAAATGTAACAATGGCTTTAAAGTGTGAGGAGATCGGTCTTCAGGTTTCCTGCTCTCCCTTGCTACACATTTTAACTTCTTTGAAGTGAGCATTGATTTTACAGTCTTTCAAGTCCAACAACTATTGACTGACCACAGGTGCAGCAGATAATTACCCCTTAAAAACAAGAGCATGATCATCATATGTTGCCTGGGTGTTCATAGCAAGTTTATTTTCCTAACTCTGGGAAGGGCAAGAAACTGAAGTACATCAGCTGAGGAAGGATGTACTTTTGGGGCCATGTGAGACCTTGAAAGAGAGGAAGTACTCCAAACCAGTTGGTCATTGTATCCCTGCTTGATATAAACTCTTAAAATTAGTTTTGTAAAGAACTGGCATGTTATTTTCTTTGAAGTAATGCATAATTCATATGTTAGAACGGGAGTTGAATGACAGGTTAAAACAGCTGATGACAACAAATGTGACTTTTCCTCTGGTGGCTGGTTGGGAGTGTCACTGGAAGAATATTTTAAAAAATATTCATTCACTTTGACAGAGAGGGTACAAAGCTTTCACTCTGAATTGGCTTCATATATCAAGAACAACATATCCACAGAGATGTGCAGGCACATAGTATGATGACTTCGGTGTAATTGCAATAATGTGAATGGCTCAAAAAATGCAACATATATCTATGAATTTAATACCAAAGCAGCAACAGGTATGGAAATAAATAAATAAATAAATAAATAAGGAAATTAATATAAAGCATTTTGGGTTTTTTTGTGAAAAGCTTTCCATCACTGTTGTATAGATCAAGCAAATAGTCCACATACTGTAAGCTCTAACAGTTTAAGTCTCTGCATATTACCTAGTCATAAAAACAACTACTAAGAAAACAAATAACAGCCAGCATTAATCAAAGTAGGTTTATTAAATTTATATTGCTCACTAAAAATTACTGGGGAAAATGTAAACTTAATTTTTGTTATAATTAATTCTAGGCTTCACTTTTTCTTTTTACTAAATTTATAGAAAAACAAGCTGTTAATGATTAATGAGATTGCCTGAAATTAGTCAAAAAAGAAGTAATAAGTGTACAGTACTAATAATATTATTTTATCTGTTAAAGATGGATATAGACTGAGATAAAATGGTTTCTTTAATAGTCAGATGCTCTAGAATGAAGAAAGGATAATTTCCATCACCACAGGAATTTGCAACCTTTGTTACTCTGATTTTGCATAAGCAAAGGCCAAAACAGCTTGAATTTCCCAAAGTGTCGGTCCAATTATATACCTAGATATCCTGCATATATGTGGATCCCCTGCCATGATATGTTTTTGCTTATAAAAATTAATGATGACTCTACAGGCATCTAACAGAAATTGTATACTTGGACTTGAAAAAGGCTTTTGACAGTTTCTCATCAAAATCTCCAAATGAAATTTTGCAGTTCATGGGAAAGAAGATTACCTCTTATAAATCAGTAAATAGCTAATAAATAAGACATTAAGAATAGGAATAAATGGGCAATTCACATATTTATTATTTAGCACATTTGTCTATTCCACTTTCAAATCCTCTTCCTCCTCAGAATAATGTTTGTAACTATCTGAAATTAAACTTGTGTCAATAATGGATTAGTCCTTAGGGGATGGCTCATTATATCTGCCAAACTCCAGCAAATCTTCAGACTAATGGCTCAGAACTGTCACAGGGAAATCATACAAAGCTAAAATGTGTTTCCCCCGGATATCTATTAAATGACCTAGGAGTACAGTATGACAGATGAAAACATGGTCAGGGTGCTTTGTGATAGCTAGTGTTATAAAGCCACCTTCTATGCAGGACCATTGTGATCTTAGGAAGGAGAGGTAGACTTGGTATCAAAAAACAAAACAAAACAACTCTTGCAAACTATGTTTTGGTTTCGAAGGTGCAGAACTGGCATGACTTTAAGCATAAAAAAAGAAAAGCAACCCATCAAGAAACCTGAGGTCAGGCTTGTCAAATTTAGGATCCTTTATGTAAAGGGAATACAGATAGCACTAGCACTTAGACTTATATACCTTGAATCAACCTTGAGCCTGGTGAGATTTGAACTGCCAGATTGCAGGCAGCCGGCAGGCAGCAGAAGTAGTCTGCAGCACTGCACTCTAACCACCACGCCACCACAGCTCATAAATAAAATAGTATGTAAACAAAAAAAAACAACCATGTTTCTGGATTCATATGACACATTAAAATGCTGATTAGTTCCTTAAATTTAATACACTTTTTTTTCTATTTTCAATGTATTAACTATTATTGTACCATTATTGTGAAGCCTTTTCATATGGATTCTGACTACAATTTAAGAAGCTGTGTTATAATTGACTATAGTGTTTCATATTGTAGTGCTGGAGAAAACTCTTGAGAGTCCCTTGGACCACAAAGAAATCAAATCTGTCAATCCTAAAGGAAATCCAACCCTGGCTGTTCTTTGGAAGGACAGATACTGAAGCTGAAGCTCAAATACTTGGGCCACCTAATGAGAAGACAGGACTCATCGGAAAAGACTCTGATGTTGGGAAAGATTGAACGCAAAAGAAGGGGAAAGCAAAGGATGGGATGGTTAGATAATATCATCAACATGAAGAATTTGATATGATTTAGCAGCTGAACAACAACAGTAGTATTCCATAAGTACCAGGTTTCCAGGAGAATATTTCACAGTCACTTTGCTGGTAGCACAATCAGTGGTTAATTTCAGGTCTATAAACTTTGAAGACTGCTATAAACTTTGAAAACTACAGATGAAAGATTTGACAAAACTTCTAACAGGACTGGCTCAAAATGCTCACCCATAGCATGGACAGCTCACATTAAGAAAACATGACAGTGCTTTTGCTCAGTTATAATTTCAGATTGCATATCTAAAGAGACATGGTGGCGCAGTGGTTAGAGTGCAGTACTGCAGGCTACTTCTGCTGACTGGCAGCTGCCTGCAATCTGGCAGTTCAAATCTCACCAGGCTCAAGATTGACTCAGCCTTCCAGCCTTCCAAGGTGAGTAAAATGAGGACCCAAATTATTGGGGGCAATAGGCTGACTCTGTAAACCACTTAGCGAGAGCTGTAAAGCACTGTGAAGCGGTAAATAAGTCTAAGTGCTATTGCTATTCCTATTTTGAGGTAGAAAAGACTCAAAAGACAGAGGTTCTAGCCTTGTAGATATTATTTAACAATAATTCTACTAGTTTTTGTTGTACTTTGCCTATGCCCATGGGACTACTGTTTGGAACCTACAGGACACCACAGAGGTCCACCCTCTTCTATAGGCTAGGAAACCTTTGGAAGAAAACCTCTCAGGCATCTGATTCCCAGCTTTATTACTCTTTGCTATCTAGCCCCCAAAAGAAGTTGATTTCCTTGAGCAATGTCCAAGTTCAATAAAGGGATGGATGGATACACCGAATAAGGTGAAATTAAATCTAGTCAAGACAAAGGGTGCTGAAATCAATCCCAATGAGATTACAAGATAGCCCCTTTGTCAATTTAAGGGATTCTAGTAAACATAAGTGATTTCATTCACAAAGTGGTTATAAAAACATAGAAGATGGAATTTTGTATTTATTTTGGAAATCCTATGAATTTCCATTGGCTCACAGGTACAGAATACACAGTTCCAAACCTTAGTAATGTCTCATATCCCTTTACTATTTTCCAGAAGGTGTTTAAAATTAGCTTCATAATTAAATTTATTCAACAAGGAAAGGGAAAATTGAATGAAGCATGTCAGCCAGCTCTAGAGGCACCTCATAGCTGATTAGAACAGAAGGTTGAGCTGTCTTAATACAAAACTTTGCATGGCATTGACCTGTTATCCTTTGCAATATCTGATTTAGGAAAGAAATCAAAAGATTGCTTCTCCCAAACAGGAATTGTGGCTGCGGTACTGAGGCTTAGATAGCTTTGGAAGGCATCCAGAAAACGATTCTGCCACTTCTCCTCTCACAAAAATACCTCATTTCATCCTTTGCAGGTCTTGCTTAGCTTTATTGTTAGTCACACTGGCAAAATAATGTTTGCACTAAACTTTGCATATACTGTGTTTGCCCAAATATTTCTAAAGTTTCCTTTTTTTTTTTGGAATTATTTCTAATGTGCATACTCTTTTTCAATCAATTGTTCTCTAGAAAAACCTTATATGAAACTGGGACACTGGATGAAAATTGTCCAGTATA
Organism: Oxyrhabdium leporinum; assembly: GCA_032468155.1. Lineage (NCBI taxonomy): Eukaryota > Metazoa > Chordata > Lepidosauria > Squamata > Cyclocoridae > Oxyrhabdium > Oxyrhabdium leporinum. The sequence goes on from JANHFL010004930.1 coordinate 73,993, forward strand.
GTAGCTTCTGAACGAGGGGGCAGACCACGGCCTCCTTAAAGGGTGTTGAGAACACTCCCTCCTGCAGTGCGCCTACTAAGAAGTTACCATCCTGGAAGCTTTCATTAACAAGGAGGGACAGGGTTCTAATAAGGAAAAAGTTCTGCGAACAGTCCCAAGGACCCTGTCCACTTCCTCAGGTCCAACAGGATCAAACTGCTCCCAGATAACAGATAAGTCCATTCCCTGGGTATCCCTAATGGGATTGCACCATGTTTGGACTCCAACTAAGAGCAAACCTGAATGATTTTATCTGTCAGGTGTTGCACAAACGTCTTCACATGGCCCTGAAGATGATCATCTGAGCCCTTCTTCCTGAGAAGGGACAAGGTGACCTTGAACAGGGCTATTGGGTGACACCCTGCAGATGCAGTAAATGTGAAGAAATACTGGCATTTTGCTCTTAACACCATCTGGTAGGCCATAATGGAAGCTTTAACCTGCATTCAGTTAACGTTGTTAATTAATAAGATACTTTCAATCTCACTAGTAACCTGTCACTGCATTAACATGTCTTTTTGCCCTCCCTCCCATCCCTCCAGCCTTATCCCAATTTAAATGCTATGTCAGTGTAGCCACTCTTTGCATCTGAAGAAGCGAGCTGCAGCTCAAGAAAACTGATACCTTTTAAAAATGTTGATGGAAAAGGTGCTGCCAGATTTCTCCTGTTTTGGGGTGGCAGATCCATCTAACTATTTTGGCAAAACAAACAAACAAAAAACAATTTCTTCTGAGATAGTTTCTAACTTTTCATTCCACTCTCATATTTCTAGTTGTCTCCCAGTCAAGTACATGAGGTATAATGGTACTTAGTTTTCAAGACCAACCAGGGTCAGTTAGATATTATGAAATGCCTTGTAAATAAAAGGTGCAATTACAAATGTAAAAAGGTGGTGTCTCGATAACCTGACATTAAGTTGTTCCAAGGTTCAGGAATCGAGAGACCTTTTTTTCCCTGCACTTCAAAGAACATTTTGCCATTATATCTTTTTCAGTCATAAACTGTACAACTTTGAGCTGTAATTTACAGCATAAAACTATTATATAAGCAGTCATAGCCTCACCTTCTCTCTCAAATCATAGAGCAATTTCCAGACAGTGGCCATGAAATGCAGTCAGGTGTATCATGTTAGGAATTGTCAGAATTAACTTTCTGAAAGTCCAAAAGCTGGATTGTTGGGGATTTTTTTCTTCCTAAAGCCAGTCCAGGAACTTAGTAGGTACATAATTCAAGACAGGAAGAAGGGGAAAATAATAATGAACTCATAAAGTTCTGTGCCTCAGGTTATGGTGGTCTGTGCAAATCAATCTGATTCAATTCAAATGGGAGAGTTGAAATTTGAAAAGGGTATGATTCAGTTCAAATTTGTGCCTCAAGATTTGAGGGCAATTGATTTGATCTGAGCTTCTTTGAGATTCAAGATTTGATTCAGGAGAAAGAAAGATTCATCTATATGCTCTAATGAGGAAGCTTCAAAATGCCTGAATTTTCATTTTTTCCTAATAGCAGAACCAGTAACCCTTTAAAGAACTGTTCTCTCCTCTGAATCATGTTTAGGAAAAGAAATTGGCATGAGGAAAAGACAGCACAATAGCCTCCAAACTGTCTAGTAGACAGCCTCAAAGAAATAGGCTGAAGAAATGTTGAAAAAAGGCTCACTCAAAAAATATAAACTTTCAAAAACTGTTTGAAAAATAAACTCGAATTCTTCTACAATTCTTCTACTTTTTAAGGTGCTTGGAATGACCCTGAAAAATGTCCATTGACTTTCTCTTGTGAGATGATATTGCTTGTTGCCTCTTATCAATGGGATTTCTAGGGTGCCAGGGAAATGGTATAGCTGGTTGAGGAACATGGTTTCTTTTGGAAAAGACCTCTTTATTGTCTGCAGGACTCAGTTGTAGCACATTTGTCTCCAGTCCTCTAATCATCCTGGTTGCTCTTCTCTGCACTTTTTCTAGAGCCTCCACATCTTTTTTATAGTGTGG